>CM075061.1:51787544-51950044 GCA_037428765.1 Rubia yunnanensis
ATATTAAAATTTTAAAATAAAACAAAAATAAAAAAATGAAAAACGAAAACAAAAAATCACCGCCCCGCCGCCGTCCCCGTCGAGCGAAACTCTAGTCCAGCTGAGCTCCTCCTCCGCCGTCCCCGTCGAGTGAAACCATAGCCCTGCCGCCGCCGCCGTGTTACGGGTCTCCCCTTTAGGGTCAGGAGAACCGTGAGAAACTCATTGCTAGAGCGCAAAGAGTCCACCTAGATTCCACGGATGTCGCACTCAGCGGGTGGCTAGATAGCCACCAGGCCTTTAGAGGGACGTGGAAGTCTAGATTCACCGAGAAAGGAACAGCAAACACAAACACTCGAGTAGAGTGTCCGCACCGTCGTACTTAGGACGCAATACAAGTAGAAACCAACAACTTGGTGGAGCAGAAGCTCAATCTAGCTTATATTGCAAAATGAGGTAACCGGGTGTGAAGTTCATTACTCCACATATATGCGGTACGGAGGTTATCAGAAGTGCCGGTTACATAGGCAAAATAAGGTCAAAGGCTAAAACAGCACGTAGGCTTGGACCTTGATCAAAGTAGCTACACTAACTTACTTACTAAGCTATTACAAGTATTTACAAGCAAAAGAGAAGACTTCTGAGACAAGGAGCTTGGAACGTGTCTTCTCGGACCGGGCGCAGCAATAACGGGCTGCTAGCAGGGCGACCGGGCTGCAGGCAGGACGACCGGGCTGCTGTCGGGACGACCGGGCTGCTGTCGGGACGACCGGGCTGCTGTCGGGATGACCGGGCTGCTGGCTAGGAGCTCGGACCAGGGCCACCCCGTAACATCCTCCCCCACCTATTTTGGCGCCGTCCTCGGCGCCGAAGAATCTTCAAAAGTATCCAGAAGCGGCTGAAACGCCCGAAGGTTCCTCGCCAACTCCCATGTGTTTTCTTCTTCGTTGCATCCCTGCCACTTGACCAAGTATTTTTTTGGTTCTTATGCGCCCGATACACATTTCAAACTTGGAGAATGCTTTCTGCCACTCTCTTTCCTCGAGCTGGGATGTTGAACTCCGTCCTCTGCGGTTCACTCCTTTCAGGTTCGTCCACGTCCTCGTGATATGGCTTTAAGAGACTAACGTGAAGTACCGGATGAGTCTTCCACCAGTCGGGGGCGTCCACCTTGTAAGCTACCTTGCCAATTCTCTTGATGATCGTCACAGGGCCGATGTACTTTCTCATCAGTCGAGGATCCCTGTTACGAACGGCTTTGCTCTGGTGCTGGTTTGGCACTTTCACCAACACTCGGTCCCCAACTTGGAACTCCACGAACCGACGATTTTTGTCTGCATGTTTCTTCATACGTGCAACCGCCTTCTCGAGGATGCTCTTGGCAATGTCCACATTTTGTTTCCACTCCAGTGAAAAACTCTTAGCTTTGGGGACTTTGGATCGCACAGCAAGATCCACCGTGTGGGGTAGTAAGGGTTGCTGCCCAGTGACAATTTCAAAAGGACTCTTGTTGGTTGAAGTGCTCTTTTGGGAATTGAAGCACAACTGGGCTACATCCAGCAGTTTCACCCATTCCTTCTGTTTGACGGTCACGAATTGTCGAAGATACTCCTCCAACATCTCGTTGAACCGCTCGGTTTGCCCATCTGATTCCGGGTGCGCTGTGCTGCTCATGTTCAGTTTCGACCCGAGGATCTTGAATAGCTCAGTCCAAAAGTGGCCGGTGAACCGAGAGTTGCAGTCACTGACAATATCCCGAGGTAGACCCCAATATTTGACAATGTGATTGAAGAAGAGCTGAGCCGTCTCTTCTGCCGAGATGTATTGGGGTGCAGGGATAAATGTGGCATATTTCGAGAACCGATCCACTATCACTAGGATTGTTGCAAGATCCCCGACTTTTGGCAAACCAGTGATGTAGTCCATGGAGACACTCTCCCATGGACGGGTGGGAACCAGTAGGGGCTCCAGCAATCCTCCTTTCTGCTGGTGGTCCGACTTATCCTGTTGGCAGATCAGGCAGGTCCGAATAAACTGGTTCACGTCCTCCTCCATGGACGGCCAGTAGTATCCTCGTCGCACCAGGGCCAAGTTCCGCTCCATCCCCGGATGTCCCGCTCACACCGTGTCGTGACACTCCTTCAGAATGGCCATCCTCAGCCCTCCACCTTTTGGCACATACACGCGATTCTTCTTTGTGTACAAGAGCCCATCTTCAAACCAGAACTGCTTGGCTTTGCCTTCCTTTGCCAAGTCAATCAACTGAACGGCGGCTCTGTCAGATGCCAGATTCTCCCGTATCTGATCCTTGATCTTGGTTGAAACTTCACTTCCCTGCCTCGTCGTCACACAATGAACCGCCGCTAACTAGCCTTGCCGACTCAGAGCATCCGCGACGTGGTTTGTCCTTCCCAACCGATACTCTAAGGTGAAATCAAATTCAGCCAGTAGTTCCTGCCACCTGGGTTGCCGACTATTTAGTTTGGGCTGCGTCAAGAAGTGACTAGCCACCGTGTTGTCCGTATTCACAACGAATGATGCCCCCAACAAATAGTGCCTCCAAAGGCGTAAGCAATGTACAACCGCCAGTAATTCCTTTTCGTGTGCCGAGTACCGCGTCTCAGCGCCACTGAGCTTCCTGCTCTCATAGGCCACCGTGTGACCACCTTGCATCAACACCCCTCCAAGCGCAAAGTCTGAGGCATCCGTATGCACTTCAAACGTCTTAGACACGTCGGGCAACACCAACACTGGATCTGTGGACAGGGTTTCCTTCAGCTTTTCAAACGCCTGCTAGCATGGATCATCCCACTTCCATGCCTTATCCTTCTTGAGAAGCTCTGTGAGGGGCACTGCGATCTTTGAATAATCCTTCACAAAGTGACGATAGTAATTGGCTAGCCCAAGAAACGACCGAAGCTCCGGAACACAACCTGGAGGCCTCCACCGCGTGATTACCTCTGTCTTCTTGGGGTCCATCCTTATCTTGCCCGGCTCGATAATATGACCTAAGAAGTCTATCCTCTTTTGTGCAAACAAGCATTTCGAGAGCTTGGCATACAACTGGTTCTCTCGCAACCTGAAAAGTACCCGTCGCAAGTTCCCAAGATGTTCCTCAAAAGTGTTGCTGTAGACCACTATGTCATCCAGATAGACCACCACAAATTGGTCTAAGAAATCCCTTAGCACATGGTTCATGAGCATACAAAACGTAGCTGGGGCGTTAGTTAGGCCGAACGGCATCACCTTGAACTCGAAGGCCCCATAACGCGCCACACATGTGGTTTGTATTCATCTCCCTCCTTGACTCGAACCTGCCAGTACCCCGACTGCAGGTCGATCTTGGTGTAGAAGTTCGCATGGCACAATTGATCAAAACAATCAGCGATCAAGGGTATCAGGTAGCGATTCTTGACCGTGATCTTGTTGAGTACCCTGTAGTCCACGCAGAACCTTAACGACCCGTCGTGTTTCTTCTGGAACAAAACCGGTGCACCAAAAGGGGACTTTGCTGGCACAACAATCCCACCTTCCAACATCTCTGTCAGCTGCTTCCTCAACTCCGCAAGCTCGGGCTGCATCATCCTGTACGGTGCACGAGCCGGGGGCCTCGCCCCTGGGATCAACTCTATCTCATGGTCCACTTCCCGCTTGGGCGGTAGTCTCTTGGGCAACTGATCTGGCATCACATCCTGAAACTCTCTCAGCAGTCGTTTCACCAAGGGATCTATCGGTCCTGACTGTCCCTCAAACTCTTCCTAACACAGGTGTGCTAGGAAGCTCTCCTCATTCCATCCCAGTCCTTTCTTGAACTGCATGGACGAAATCCGTTTGTCCTCAGACCTTCCAGGTAGCGCATGAATCATACATGGGTTATCGCCCATTACGATCAGCGTGTTCCCGTAAGGGTATATTGCAATCCGCGCATCCCGCAAGAAGTCCAAGCCCATGATGAGCTTGAAATCATCCATCTTTATGGCATGGAAACTTGTCTGTCCCACAAACTTGTCAGCCTTGACATTGCACGTTCGCGCCACCCCCACAATGGGATGCGCTGGAGAATTGACTGCCTTCACTCTGCCGATTGACTTCTCCAACACGAGTCCTAGCCGTCTCACCTCGGACTCGGCCAAATAGTTGTGCGAAGCCCCTGTATCAATCACGGCCCTTATGGGTTTCCCATTCACCGTGAGATCCACATACATCAGGCCCATGTTCTTGTTCTTCATTGGCTGCACCATTTCTATCTCATCCTCGGCCAAGGCAACCGTCGGTCTACCCACCGTCTCGGTCACCCGCTGTTTTGCCTCCCACTTGGCCAAAACCCGATCCAACTTTTCTTCGAACGACAGGGGAGCCATTGTATTTACGCCCACCAAGGAATTGCAATAATAGCTCATGGCACCCACTGGTTCAAACTCTTGTCCCTCTTGGTCTCCCTGGCCATGCCCACTTGACGATCCAGCTTCTTGGGTAGAGTCTGATCCCTCTGTCTGTAAAGCGTTCACAAATGCAGGTTTGTTCGGGCAGTCTCTCACCATGTGCGGTCCCTTGCACAAGTAGCATCCCGTGAACTTTGATTGTCCACCTGTGTTGTTGCTCGAGCTCGAGCTCCGTCCTACGGCTTTCCAACCAACCGTGGGGTTTTTCATCATGTTGCCCCCTGCTCCAGGGTTACTCGTGCTTCCTGCACTCCTTGTGGCAACCGGCGCGCCTTTTTCAACCTTGCCACCAACCTTTGGGGCAACAACTCCTGCCGACCTTGATTCCTTTCGAGAGTCCTCATGAAAATCCGTCAGGCCTTCTGCAAAGACCACCGCTTCATCATAACTCTGCACCCTGGCTCGTTGGAGTTCCAGTCTCGCCCATGCCTTGAGCCCGTGCTTAAAGTCATGCAGTTTGTAATCTTCCGGATGATCAGGGAGGTGCAGCATGAGGGCTCGAAAGTGTTGAACATACTTCCGAACGGTGCTCGTGTGCTGCAGAGCTTTGAGTTTCAAAAGGGCCTGTTCCTTCACGTTGTGTGGATAGAAGTGGTGCTTCACTATCTCCTTCATTTGCTCCCATGACTCCAGAAGGACGGCTCCCTCGGCCATGCTTGCCTTCACCGAGCGCCACCACAACTTTGCATCCCCATCTAGATACGCCACCGCAGTCGACACCCGAATGGCATTCTCTTCGATGTTTGCCGCATCAAAGTATGCCTCCATGTCGAAGATGTAGTTGTCCAACAACTTAGCATCTCGTTCCCCCTCGTATACCTTCGGCTCCCGAACCTTGTGTCTCGCATGCGGCCTTCCTACCTGGGCAGCTCCGCCCCCATCTGGTAAGTTAGCCAAGGCCCTTGAAAGTACCATCACCTGGGTCTTCAAGTCCTCAACGGAGGCTCTCAGTACCATCCGTTCATCCCGAGCTAAGGCCTGTGTTACCTTTAACTCATCATTTTCCCCCATGGTTTTTCCGCGGCTCCCTTTAGCAGTCGGATCTCCCATTGAGCAATTTCCAGCTCCCTGCTAATGTTCGCAACATCCCGCTCTGACAGATCGGCCCTTGCTTCCAAGGCCTCAAGCCGTTCTCTGTTTGTTCTCATGTTATTACTCGCATGTCCCACATGTTCCGTCATCTTAGTCTTTCTTCAACCGTTCTTAAGAATCCTTCTTCCCCTCAAAGATCTTAAAGCTCTGATACCAACTGTCACGGGTCTCCCCTTTAGGGTCAGGAGAACCGTGAGAAACTCAATGCTAGAGCGCAAATAGTCCACCTAGATTCCACGGATGTCGCACTCAGCGGGTGGCTAGATAGCCACCAGGCCTTTAGAGTGACGTGGAAGTCTAGATTCACCGAGAAAGGAACAGCAAACACAAACACTCGAGTAGAGTGTCTGCACCGTCGTACTTAGGATGCAATACAAGTAGAAACCAACAACTTGGTGGAGCAGAAGCTCAATCTAGCTTATATTGCAAAATGAGGTAACCAGGTGTGAAGTTCATTACTTCACATATATGCAGTACGGAGGTTATCAGAAGTGCCGGTTACATAGGCAAAATAAGGTCAAAGGCTAAAACAGCACGTAGGCTTGGACCTTGATCAAAGTAGCTACGCTAACTTACTTACTAAGCTATTACAAGTATTTACAAGCAAAAGAGAAGACTTCTGAGACAAGGAGCTTGGAACGTGTCTTCTCGGGCCGGGCGCAGCAATAATGGGCTGCTGGCTGGGAGACCGGGCTGCTGGCAGGGCGACCGGGCTGCAGGTAGGACGACCGGGCTGCTGGCAGGACGACCGGGCTGCTGTCGGGATGACCGGGCTGCTGGCTAGGAGCTCGAACCAGGGCCACCCCGTCGAGCGAAACCCTAGCCCAGCCGAGCTCCTCCCCGCCGGCCACCACCGTCCCCATCGAGCGAAACCCTAGCCCAGCCGAGCTCCTCCTCCGCCGTCCCCGTCGAGCAAAACCCTAGCCTGAAAGGAGAACGACGGAGAAGCGGCAGCGGAGAAGCTGGAAATGGCAGAGAGCGAAGGAGAACCGGGCGGAGGGGAGTAGAACGGGAGAAGGAGAGCGGGAGAAGGGGTGGGAGAAGAGAACGGGAGAAGGGGAAGGAGAGGAGAGTGGGAGAAAGGGAAGGAGAGGAGAACGGGAGAAGGGAAGGAGAGGAGAACGGGAGAAGGGGAAGGAGATGAGAGCGGGAGAAGGGGAAGGAGAGGAGAACTGGAGAAGGGGAAGGAGAGAAGAGCGGGAGAAGGGGAATGAGAGGAGAACGGGAGAAGGGGAAGGAGAGGAGGTGGCGCACGGCGGGAGCAGTGGCGGCGGAGTAGGAGCAGGAGCGGTGGAGCAGCGGCGGCGGCGGAGTATAAATTAAATAAATAAATAATATAATATTAATTAATTTAAATTAAATTAAAAATACATATTGCATATTAAATAGTATAAATACAGGGCGTAATCAAGTAAAATACAGGGCGTGAAATAGCAATTCACATTTTTTTTGAGAGTTATTGCACATTGTGTCGTATGGTCCCACTGAGAAACTTGATCTCTAGATTGTTTGACGTGGGTAGCTAGTGTGTGAGATATTATATTATCCTGTCTTTTAATCCAAACTACTCGTGGTTGTGAATAATTGTGGAACTCCACTGGGGTGGAGATATCATTTATGAGTAGACCTGAATCATGTAGGTCCTATTTTCAGCTATTAGTAGTGTGGATGATAATTTATGTGTCTCCTTGAATGTGCTGAACTGATAGTCCCTTCTCCATTGAAGTTTGTAAGCCCGTCCAGTGATAAGGCTTCCACATATTTAGCGTTGTACACAATAGGTAGTCAGTGTGCTTTTCCATATACCCATGCACCACTCAAGCTTCTTATATACAATTCCAAGCAGGTACTGTTGCTAGATGTTGCATCATCAAAGTATAAGGTGTTTCTCATTTGGGTTTCTGAAGTTTGATAGGAGTTATGCTCAGATGAAGGGTTCCCCCCATGCTAGGCTATCCAATTGCTTGCTAGCATAGAGAACACTATGTTGTGGTTGAATGACGTGTTGCTCACCATGAAGGAGTTTATTTCGGTGGTTCCACAACTGGTACAACATCATAGTCGCGAGAGCCATGTCTTGACTAACCAGCTTTAGTAGAAGCTCCTGTGTCCATAGTTGTGCACTAGGCTCCTAGTATCTGTAGATGTTCTCATGCAAATCTGTTGCGAACTAGATGTGGTGTGTTGCAAGGCAAACCATAGGATAAAGAAGTATCCTTACTAAAGCATGTTGTTTCGTATCTCGCGCCTTGGTCATAGATTGTCTGCTGATGGCAGCTGGTTCTTGCACAATGTCCATAACAAGTGCCTTATTTTTTGCGGCACACTCAGATTCCAGATTTGCTTTCACTGCTAGGAGGGACCCGAATTACTGTTGGCCACGTTTCATGCATAGAAACATAGTGGAGAATCAATTCCCAAGTTATAACTTGACTTGATTGTGTACTTAAAGTCAGACGTTGGCTGCCAAGGCCATGATTTTGGGTGATAATGGTTGATGCTACATGACATAGATAAAATGAGAGAGGCTTCTTCTTCGTTGAAAATTTCTCGGATAAGACTTTCATTCCAATAATTCGTGCCTCCTAATTTTAGGTGGCTCACTGTTAGGTTTTCCAGAAAAGATAACAAAAGGGATTGGGGTTTTGGGTTACCAACTCGCGGTAACCAAGGGTCATGCCTAGCTTCAGTAATCGCCTTCCTTCCGGGATGGATCACTATGTATATGAAGGTTCGTAGCTAAGGTCGGCACTAAGAAAGATGATATGGAAAATATTTAACTTTTTTAACCTTCGCCATCATTGACTCTGAGTTACTAAGTATTCTCCAAGCCAGTTTTCCTTGCATTGCAGTGCTAAAAATCTTAAGGTCTTTGAAGCCTAGTTCACTCAAACCTTTTGGTAGGCATAATTGGTGCCATTGGGCTCAATGTATCTTATTCTTTTGAGGAGTGCTCCCCCACCAGTACCTTGCATATGGTTTATGTATATTCTCAATTAGATTGTCAGGCAACATGAAGCAAGACATGGTGTAGGTAGGGATAAATTGTAAGACCGCTTTAATGAGCACTTCCTTTCCCCCTTTGGATGGCTGTTTGTGGTCCCAACTCTTGACCTTTTTCACTATCCTATCATTGAGAACTTCTAATGAAGATGACTTAGAACACCCTAAGATTATTGGGAGTTTAAGATACTTCTCATGGTTTAATATTCCAGGCATCTGTAATGTGGATACGACTTAGGATTTGGCACTATCGGCCAAACATGACAAAAGATTTATCCAAGTTTATATTTTATCATAAACCAAGGCCAAGCTTTGTAGGATGTCTTTTTAAATTGGTCGCTTCCTATGTGGTACCCTCCTCTAATATAAACGTGTGATCGATAGAAAAAAGGTGAGATATAGTATCTTTAACCCATGATGATCCTTTCTTCACACAACTTCCTGCAACATTTGAGAGAATACTTATCCGCAAATGATGAACACAATGGAGATAGAGGATCACCTTGCCTAAGTCCCCTGGAGGGTATTACCCTTCCAAACGGCTATCCATTAAATGTGAATTAAAACCTTACTGTAGATATGCAATTTTCAATGAGGCTGACAAATGTAGGATTAAATCCATACTTATGAGAACATTGAGTAGAAAGGGCTATTCTATTATGTCAAAAGCCTTACTCATGTCTAGCTTAATGTACATAGACTCCGCCCCATTCTTCTCCTTTTGATATAGTGGTGGACCTCATGCGCAATGAGAACATTGTATGTGATTAATCAGTTCTTGACAAAAGCCCTTTGGTGCCTTGAGATGACAGTGTCCAATATCTCCTAGACCCTATTAGAAATGCACTTTTGAGACAATTCGATAGACCACATTGACTAAACTAGTAGTCCTAATTTGTGTGACGTATCTCAGTTTCTTGACCTTTGGGATGAACACTACATTAGTATCATTTATAAATTGCATCGATTTTCCTTCATTTAGATGCTGTAATGCCTCAAAGGTAACTTTGCCTCCCACAATGTTCCAATAATTTTGATAAAACAATGGTGGCATGCCATTAGGGCTAGGGGATTTGTTCGAAGACATAATGATTTGGCATTGATTGTATGGTCTTATACATCTCCTGTCCGAAGCCTGAAGTCACCTTTGTCATAAATTGATCAATAACTGGTGAAGGCGGATTCGTACTTTTTAATAGGTCACGGAAGTGATTTGAGATGATGGTTTCTATATCCTCTTTCCTCGTGCATCATTGCCCTTGCCTATCCTTTAGGCCATAAGTAATATTTCTTTATTTCCACTTATTGGAAAAAGCATAGAAGACACATGTATTCCTATCACCCTTCTTTAACCGATGCTGTTTGGCCATTTGTTTCCACTTCATCTCCTCTATATCTAACTGGTACTCAAGTTTTTGTTTGAGTACGACCATCTGTTATTGAGTTTTCGAGGAAGCGGATCCTTGCTGAAGATTCTGTATTTTCTTGTTGAAGATTCTATTTTTGTTGATTTTTGAACTCATATTTGGCCTAAGATGATAGACTTTCCGAGCATTCCTTTATAGCAGTGGGGAGATATGACTCTGTGTCAGTCCAAGAATCCCGCACCATATCTTAAAATTGCGTGGATTGGGTCTAGTAGTTCTCAAATCTAAAAGGCCCATGTCTAGGAATTGACGAAGCATCTCTAGGGCGAGATCTTATGCGTAGTAAGATAGGCACATGGTCAAATTCATGACTAAACAAGTGCGTTAGTATTGAAGTTGGGAAAGCATATTGCCAACTGGGTGTTGCTACCACTCTATCTAACCTGGCGTTGACAGTGCGATAATTTTCCCAATTTTGAAACCATGCGTATTCCTCGTAACCCAAGCCAGTTAAATTACACTAGATCAATTTGGCTTGGAAGGCATATTTTCGAGCTTTGAAATTCCCTTTGGTGGAGTTAAAGTCGCCAATACACATCAAGGGTAAATTGGGGTTATTATCAAATGCCAGAAAATTTTCACAGAAAAGAAGATGTTTGTGCATTTCTGACTCGTCATATACTCCTGTACGATGCTAAGTCAAGTCAATGGATGAATCTTTTACCCTAAAGTAAATAAAATTAATTCAAAATTGAAACATCTAAGTCTTTATTCCAAAACAAGGCGAGTCCCCCCGAATTTTTATTGGAGTTAACAGAGACTAGGGCGGTCATTGCCGTACCTCTCAAATATACAATTTATATCCCTGAAGTGCTTCCTAAATACAACTAAGTAGATAGTGGCAAATTGGTGTCGTTCCCAAAGAAGATGGATTTTCCTAGGGGTGGGTTCATGCATATAAGGGTGGATAAACACACACACAAACACACACACACACATATGCACAAACACACTTATAAAAGCACTTAAAAAGGGGGTGTTGGTTTGGTTTTTCTATGTTATGAATTTAAAAGAAAAAGCAACTATCATAAACAAGAGATTAAGCTAATATTGCAACAAACTACAAAGATTGAATTAAACACAAAGTATGGGACCTTTGGCGCAATTGATTTCCACTTCTGAGCCTCTTATCTATCCTCGAATCCATAACCTATTTACTACATTGACTACTTATTGTGAAGATAAACCTTCCATTATTCTTTGATAATAGTTTACACGAGTCAATTCGACATCTCTTGTAAGCCTCACTAATGACCCCTTTAGTCGAGAAACGCCTAAAGATATCCCATTAATGGCATTATGTATGAAAAATCAACAAGTTTGGTAACACTTATAAACACTAAACCAAATGTCTAAGCATTGAAACCAATTCATGCATTTACTAATATTAGCCAAGAATTTTCAACATTCAATGACTTCTCCTACTTGCTACCTTATAATAAACATGACAATGGATTCAACATCATCATATTTATCTAGCAATTATAACATCATAAACTCAATTAGAAGCCGTAACTCATGTTCTTGGATTCCATGTCAAAAGAGGAGAAATTAGATACTTTCATCAACTCCTAACAAGTATCGCACAAGCATTCATATCATATAACTTCAAATAACATAAATGAGCCAAAATCTAACATTGAAGCTTCATAAATGCATAATAGACAAACCATTAAATAGGTAGAAATGTTTCTCAAGACATGGACAAGGAAGCTACAATCAATTGCTCCCAAGACTAGATCTATTCTAGATGATGAAAGCCCATAACAAATTCACAATAATTCATGGAAGAAGTACAAAAACTAAGAAAATATGAAGAAAAACTAGGGTTTTGATGCCCCAAGTCGGGCTTGGACAAATGGGAAAGAAGGGGGGCTATTTATAGTCTAATTTGGTCAAGCAAAGTCAAAAAGTGAGGCCGCTCACTCAACCGTCCGGGCTGCATGTTTTTCTTCCAAGGGATGTTTTTCCCCTTTGTTTTGGGTGTGCGGGAGTGCGCCTAGGTGCATGGGCTGCACACCTGGTTGGTTGCTCTTTTCTTCAACTTTTATGCACTGCTATGGGTGAACCGCCAATCCAATTTGGGAGTTCTTGTAGTTGATTTTATAGCGCTCTAGAAGACAAATCCAATGGTACAAATCTTGAAGGATGGTTCTTCTCGGATCATTCTAAGAACTTGTTTCAAACTTCCAGATCCGCTTCTTATTCTTCCTTCTTCGACCCTTCCACCTACTACCACGTTTGGACTCGTGGCCTTCAATCTTTTACCATCCTTGCAAATGACCTTCACTAAAATACTCCGAATTGCTTGCGAGCAATCTAAAAATTAAGCTCACAAAAAGGAATCTAGATGCTCGTAAGGACCAAAAGTCCATTAGACAAAAAATATGTTACAAAATGAAGGATTTACATATGAAAACCGAAAACGGTTATCTAAACCCCTTATGATGTAAACCTACTTAAACCTAGAATTTTTCTAACAAAAAGATAACAAAAGAGATGTTAAATGCTTTGGAAAATACATGCATTTGACGTCTCATCAAATCCCCCACACTTAAACCTCTACTCGTCCTTGAGTAAACAAGAACAAGCAAAGACCTAAGATTAAACTAGCATGCAAATGTTTCCCAAAACACCCAACATTTTATTCCTAAACTACCCTAGCCCTCAAGACATAAGAATCTCTCACACTCTCACATCCCAAAGCCTAAGATAATCTAAACTACCATCATACCAAAGAAAGGTGAGGCACAAAATAAAAGTGTAAAACTAGCCTACGTTACCAAAAAAGCTACCAAATAGGCAAACTAAGAGAAGCATAGAATGTTTGAATTTCTCTCATTTTCCTAGGAGCCCTATTGGGTTTTCATCCTAGGTTCACACTTTTTTTTCTTTTTCAATGCTCACCCTCACCATTTTCCACACCATTTGGCCTTTTATTTTTGCATAGGTCGCCCTTTCAGGTTTTTGACCAATCCGGCCTCCTCAATTTTGCCTAAGTTGCCCTCACGAGTTTTCAACTTAGCGGGATTTTTTAAAACAAAACAAATCAAAGTAGAGCATATGCATACTACAATACAATACAATACAATGAGATATATTTCTCTCCCCCACACTTGATACACACATTGTCCTCAATGTGAACAAAAGGACAAGATAAAGAAATAAGGGTGAAAGAAAAAATTCACAACTAGAACCTTAAAGGTCCTTCTTAGTGGTAGCAGTGCTCACTTCTCAATGAATGTTATCTCCTCCAAGTTCCCGAACTCTGCCCAATATGCAACTTCGACCCATCCACTACAAATCCACAACTATTCAAATCTCGATCGACACTCACAAAAGGCAACAACTAGTAGTACTCCTAGATGGTGGTTTTGGTGGTGGTTTTAGGTGGTGGGTTGTGGTGGTATTTTGGTGGTTTTTGGTAAGAGTTTTAGGATAAGGCCGAGGAAATTATTTTTTTATATTTTATTTTTCAATAAAAGAAAAACACTAGACTAACTTAAAAGCTCGGGTTGCCTCATGAGAGGCTTCATATTTTTAAGGTCGTCGGCACAACACTAATGTTATCCATATGGTGAAGGTTTGAACCCCTTCACCAGGAGTATCCAAAAGTAGAGAGGTAGGGGTAGAAATATTCCAAGAGGAAGGTTTTGTGGAGGTGAAGTTGGTCTTAAAGGAGATGAGTGGTTTGGAAGCTTGGCATAATCATTTGGCTCCCTTATTATCTCCTTCAAGAATTCTAAAAATGGTGGAGTTGGTTCATTCGGTGTGGGTAGGGGTGATGATGGAAAGAAAAATTAATGTAGCCTAATCACCTCTTCCTCAACATCTTTATTTTCGACAACCAACTCCTCATCCTTGGAACTCACATTCCTTCTTCATGGTGACCTCATTCACCATTTATTCGTGTTCAACTTGGGATGGTGTATCTTTGGAATATTGCGCTTCCATTTGGATCACTGCATTCATCATATTGCTCATATTCCCCTCCAAAGCCTTGAGTCTTGAGGAGCTTTGAGTTTCCGCTTCCTCATTAGTCTTGGCCAAGTAGGTCAAGTTTCCTATTGCATCTATGCTCTCCGCATGTGTCAAGCTTGAACTTTCTCCTTGAGCTGGGTTTTGGGAATGGTATTAAGGTGGTGAAGGCCAATCATATTGATCACATTGTTGGTTCTTCGGTGCATTCTCATACCATAAATCCGGATTACTACTCCACTCCGGATTTTAAAGATTGTAGTACGGATACCATTCTTGAGCTCCTTGATATTGAAAACAACATCTCCAACCTCTTGATAACACTCTTCATAATACCATTTGTTTTGGAACCCGACAGTTCTTTCCTCCTTATAGTTCTCCTCTCTCAACCAATAGAAATATTCGGTAGGATGGTCGGAATGACAAATCCTACAAAACCTTGCTTGTTGAGCCTCTCTTCTCATCACGAATTCCCTCAAAGTGAGATCTTCCATTTTTTATTTTCTTTTTGTTTTAAAAAATCTGGAATCATATTGCAAGGATTCTTGGTTTAAACTCACCTAGAACTCAAGCAATACCTACTCCAAACAAAAGCAACCAAAAACAAAGAAGAACAAAGAATTTGGGTCGTAGTGAAAAGGTTCTCGGTTCTTAGAACAAGTCCGGACCATAAACTAAGAACAAAGGCAATACGTCTCCAAAAACAAAACAAACTCAAATAAAAGTCAAATAAAAACTAGCAAGTATCCACACATATATGCCTAAACACTTAAAAATACACGCCTCTTCCCCGACAGTGACGCCAAAGTTTGGGAGGTTATCGCCGCACCTCTCAAATATACAAGTTATAGCCCTAAAGTGCTTCTTAAATACAACTAAGTAGATAGTGGCAAATCGCGGTTGTCCACAAAGAAGAGGGATTTTTCTAAGGGTTCATGCATATAAAGGTGGATATAAGCACACACACACACACATATATAAAAGCACTTAAAGAGGGGGGGGGGGGTTTGGTTTGGTTTTTCTATGTTATGAATTAAAAAGACAAAGGAACTATCATAAACAAAAGATTAAGCTAATCTTGCAACAAATTACAAAGATTGAATTTAACACAAAGTAAGAAATCTTTGGAGCGATTGATTTCCACTTCCGAGCCTCTTATCTATCCTAGAACCCACAACCTATTTACTACCTTGACTACTTATTGTGAAGATAAATCTTCCATTCTTCTTTGGTAGTAGTCTTCAAGAGTCAATTCGACATCTCTTGTAAACCTCTCTAATGACCCCTTTAGTCGAGAAATGCCTAAAGATATCCTATTAATGACATTATGTACGAAGAATCAACAAGCTTGGTAGCACTTATAAATACTAAACCAAATGTCTAAGCATTGAAACCAATTTATGAAGTTACTAAGATTAGCCAATAATTTTTAACATTCAATGACTTCTCCTACTTTCTACATTATAATAAACATGACAAAGGAATCAACATCATCATATTCATCTAGAAATTATAACATCATAAACCCAATCAAAACCCCTAACTCATGCTCTTGGATTCCATGTCAAAATATGAGAAATTAGCTACTTTCGTCAACTCCTAACAAGTTTCATACGCACATTTCATATCATAAAAATTCAAATTACATAAATGATGGTAACAACTGATATTAAATCTTCATAAATGTGTAATAGACAAAGCATTAAATATATAGAAATGATTCTTAAAACATGGGCAAGGAAACTACAATCAATTGCTCCCAAGACTAAATCTAGGCTAGATAATGAAAGGCCATAAATTTACAAGAATTTATGGAAGAAGTATAAAAACTAAGAAAAGATGAAGAAAAACTAGGGTTTTGAGGTCCCAAGTCAGGTTTGGATATATAGGGAAGAAGCAGGGATATTTATAATCTAATTTTGTCAAGAAAACTCAAAAAGTGTAGCAGATGTGCATGGCCGCGCACTCCACCACGCGGCCTGCACGTTTTGCTTCCGATGGTTGTTTTGCCCCTTTGTTTTGGGTGTTCGGGTGCATGCCTAGGTGCATGGGCCCTGTGCCCGGTCAGTTTTTCTTTTCTTCAATTTGTATGCACTGCTACGGGTGAACCGTTGATCCAATTTGGGAGTTCTTGTAGTTAATTTCATAGCGCTTAAGAAGACGAATTGAATGGTACCACTCTTGGAGGTTGGTTCTTCTCGGATCGTTCTAAGAACTTGTTTCTAACTTTTAAATCACAATTCATCTGCTTTTTTGTCTTCCTTCTTCGACCCTTCTATCTTCTCCCACGTTTTGACTCACAGCCTTCAATCTTCTACCATCGTTGTGAATGACCTTCACTAAACTACTCCAAAGAGCTTACGAGAAATCTACAAATTAAGCTCACAAAAAGGAATCTAGATGCCCGTAAGGACAAAAATCCATTAGACACAAAATAGGTTTCAAAATGAAGGATTTATATACACTAGTAGAGAGCCTCCTATTAAAGGCAGCTAGGGAAGGTAGTGCATAGAAAACCATCTTTAATGTGAAATTTTGATTTCGGAAATTGAGGTTCATGTCCAATTTTTAATTTTGAAGGCGGCTTTTTATTAATTAAAGTTAGTTTTTTTAATTAAAGGTGATTACGACTAACCACCTTTAAATTTGATATTTTATGAACTCGGAAAGTAGGAACGATAGGGTTTCAGAGCTCAGAAAACCCATGATCTGCGTAATACAAAGAGGAGAATCATTTTCCAAACTTGTAAATGCATCGCGTCCATTTTCCAAGTTTGGAATGTTGGTCTTTAAAATTTGGGGCTAGGTTTTCGAGTTCGAAAATGACCCAGTATATTAAAAAAAAGTGCCCATTTCCATTAAATGCCACAAAACCCTAAAACTTTGTAGAAGAAGCTCATTCATTCATTACTCATTATTCATTACCCATTATTCATTACCCATTGTTGTGTTTGAGAATTCATCATTTGAATTGGAGAAGGTTAGTTTATTCCAAATTATCATGTTTACCATTTTCTTGAAAAAAATTAAGGTATATTTAATGCTTCCTATTTATCCATAATTAAAATTTTGGTTTGAGATTAGCTAGGTTTATGATTATTGTTGAATGGATCCTCACACTTTGCTTGTTAATTGACTTTTAGGAGAATGGATCGAGAGAAACTAATTAGTAATGATCTTAGGAAATAACCTGAGTACATTCCTTTGGTTGAATCATTTGTTTCGTTTGCGTTTGAACATGCTTCTAAAAATGGTTCTACATGGACAAGATGCCCTTTGTAAGGATTGTAGAAATGATGTGTATTTAGGGAAGAAAAAATTGTGGGAACATCTCATAATGAGAGGGTTCTAAACTAGCTACACTCGTTGAGTATGTTATAGGGAAGTTATGGAAGCCTCTCATTTGAATGAATTGGAGGACACGATGGCGGGTGATGAATTAGATGGTTAAGCCAAGTTTGAAAAAAAGGTGGAAGATATTGTGTGGGAGTTCAAGAGTAAACTGGAGTCGTTACAATCTTTGATTGACGATAAAGGGATGCCTTTTCTCTTCATGCTTCCGCTTCGTTGGTCCTCTTGGAAATTTCAGCTTTCTCACCGAGTACAGGACGAAATGACCATTTTCTGCCAAAGTCAAGATGTAGGCCTTTGTGTTGGAACCAACTCTGTCGTAGTACTCCTAACGAAGAGGCTTATCTTTAGGAATGACCCCTGCCTTCTTTACATACAGATCTTTCCTTTTCATTTGCGCAGCCTTCAACATGAATATGATGACGACGAAGACTGAGTTTACCTTTATACCCTCCATGAAGTAGTAGAACATCATGAGATTAGCTTAGTAGGCTTGCAAGTATGGTCACCCGTGGGGAAAACATTAAGGCATATCCACTTATACACGAGACGCTTTTCTACGGTTAAAATGCCAATATAAAACTCCCCACCTTACCGACATTGGTTCCCACCTTCTTAATAGATTTCCTAGCCATAGCAATGGGACAAAGAGGAGTAGCATCGCTCACGCCTGGCCAAACATGCATGTGATAAATATCGAGAATGCTATTGGGGTCCTCAGGCCTTAATTTCTCGGTGGTGGTGTAAGGGCATTCTAGGGCTGCGTTAATTGTGTATGTAGTAACAAATACATCTTTCCCATTCACCCTACTCATATCCCTATTGTTTCTATTTTGACCCAAATTTTCATAAAATTGAATCACTTCATCAACATAAACCGACTCATCCATACATAGCAATTTGTGTAGATGTTGGGTTTTGAAATGTGCAAGCAAATAGGCAAGTCTTGAGGTCTCAACATTCGACGCTAATATAGACTTTGAATTAAAAACTTTTCTCTTCGAAAAATTGACATACCTTTGCTTGACCATGTCATTGAAAAATTTCTTGGAAGCTCCAATTTGCGTGACAGGACGATGGCTCTGATCACTTGCCTTTGACTTAGCGGCAGCGCTCTTATGACTTATTGTCAATAGAATTTGGGGGGTTGGATGTTTTTGGCTTGAGAAAATTACAAGGGTAGGGTTTTGGGAGAATGAATGTTTTGACTTTGAAATGGGGGTTTTCTAACTGCCCATTTTTTTAAAGGGGAAAATAAATTTCCGAGCTCGAAAATCTCTCCGCTCTTTAACATAGGGGGGGGGGGGGGGGGGGCACATTTACGAGTTTGGAAACATATTTCCAAACTCGGAAACCATTTCTTATGGGAATAAAAAATGCATAAAGGTTTTTCGAATGGGCAATTACTCCCATTTGAAAACACCGCCATTCCTCTCTTTCTCCCCTCCAAAAACCCTTCCAAACCCATATCATCAATCCATTTCATCTTTAAATCTTCCATTTCAAGTTTAGATGATTTGAGGTAGGTCTACATCTCTCTCCAATTTCTCACTTAAATTTTCAAATTTAAACAAGGGTTTTCTATGTTATGTAGGTATAACATATGAAGGAGTATTTCATACCCTTTGATTGATAAAAAAGGTAAATGTACTATTCAATATACATGCAGGGTTTATTGTTTTCCATCACAAATGAGCAAACACAAAATTGTTTTGTTCTTGCTACCTAGGGTTTGGATTTTGTGATTGTTATGAATTCAATTTTAAGTGGGGTTTGTCAATAAATGATAAGTTGTGTGTAATATTATGGTTGGGTTTCCTTGGTGGTGGTGGTTGGGTGAGGGGGGGGGGGGGGGTGATAAAATGATGCAAGGAATTTGATAGTAAATGGTGTATTTCTAGATATATTAATTGAGCGATGTATTAATGTGCTTAAATGCTAGGTTAATTGCTAGGTTTATGTTGATATTTTTTGCTAAAGGTAGAAAGGTAAATTTATGGTCAATTGAATTTGTTCCATTTATTAGGGTTTATTACAACTTTTTATACAAATGTTGGTAACTTATTTCTTTCCGAGGTTAAGTTATTATTTGATATATTTGTAAATGTAGCATTCAAAATGTCAACCAGGAAAAGGACTCGTGACGATGTGTCACAGTCAGGTAATGTCAATCCCACAATAACGGACACGACGTGGGATGAGGATGATGATATGGGGGATTTAGGAAAAAAACAAACTCATTGTAGAGCATTATAAAGTAGAATGGCTAGGAAAGAGTTAACGTCATTGATTTTTGACAAGTTGGGCAATTGTGTGTCAGAGCAACATGCCAAATGGTCTAGTTAGGTGACAAAGGTTAGTAGGACAATGCTAGATATAAGTACGATACTAGGCATGATGTCCCAAATGAATACAAAGACATGTTGTGGAGGGAATGTAAGGTACATCTAGTGAATCATTTTTCCTACTTTTTCCTTTTACAATTTGTATTCACATATACTCCCCATCCTTATATCACATTTTTTCATAATCCCCGTAGAGGCCTTTTCAAATTGAAGCACAAGATGTGGGAGCTTTGCGAAAGAGAGCTATGTTCATGATGTCAAAGAGTTGGTGTGAAAATAAATACACTTTGTCCAGAGAAAACATATTTAGCGATAAGAAAAGGTGATTGTCCATGGGTAACTTATATGCGCATTCAACCTGAAAGCTGAGAGATTCACAAGAAAAGGGCATTGGAGAATAGTGAAAATGTTAGTAAAACAAATTTTCAAATTATTAGTATGATTAATTACATTAAAATGTCTGTAGTATTAACATTAACCTAACATCCAACATAGGGTACAAGAGGAGTAAAGCAACATGTTGCTGGGGAGAATAAAATTCCTACTAATTGAGCAGTGGAGGTTATGGCTTAGCGACAATCGAGCTAGTAAAGGAATGTCTAGAAGAAGATGTGCAAGCGGACATTGAGAGGTGTGATCTATTTCTCAAAGGTCGACAAAACAATAAGGGTTTATATGTGAAGCCCGAAGAGAAACTACTTGCCTAAAGAGTGGTATGTAAATTTTGTAGTAAGTACTTTATAAAATTGAACTATATACATGTTATATTGAAATAAAAAAGGTATATCTATTTATGTTTCACTTAGAAAAATTTGAAGAATGATCAATTACAAGGGGAATTCATACCGAGGGATAAACATGACATCCTTTGTGAAGCCATGGAAAAACTGAACCATCCGAGATGGGTTAGGGGAATGGGTAGTTTCATGATCCACCAGAAAGAATTTGGGATCGTACGGACCTATGATGGAGCGGAACCCTCGAGAGTCCATTCGCTGAAAAAAGCCCTACTCCAAGACAAACGAATTGAGCAACAAGAAATTGTAATTTGAAAGTTGGTCCTACACATTGGGCTAGTTCTTCCGAAAAATTTGGAGGACTTAACGTCCAATTGGACACCCCCATCTAGGGGTTCAAGACATTTTCCCGGAGACGTTGAGGTAAATTGCGGGCCAATTGTTCAGAATCCAAGAATCGATAGACAAATTTTCAAACCCAACAACCTTGGCAATGCCACCCTCCTAATTGAAAAAACGGTGCGAAGGATTTTGCAAATTATGTCACTTTGATTTAAGTTTTATATTTAATACATATTTTACCTATGTTTTAGAAATCATGTCCGTGTGAACTATACATTGACCAAGGCGTAGACGGTAAGCCAGTACATGTAGCCGATGGATTTTTGCATGAGTCAATGAAACATCATCACTCCATACCAATTGCGGAAGATCTTTCGAGGGTTTCCTTGGAGAATCCTTTGGTGATGGGCGCCCCTTTACCAATCCCTGGCGGAGAATACAAAAAATTGGGCCTTATCGGGGAATCTTTCTTACTTGGCCCCATAGACTTATATATGCCGATCCAATCAAGGATGGATATTTGAAGGAAACGATGCCTCCATCACCAAAACCAGTCAAATTGATGCCCAAAACGGTGCCAACAACACCAACTAGGTCAGACCTCCATTGGCAAGATCCAACGTCCCTCGAGGCTTACATAGCTTCGTACGTGTCTTTTATAATTTGCTACAATCCCATGATTGAAACTCAACATTCACATTCTCAGGAAATGAATCTGTATTCGGATGCAAATGTGAAATCATGGCGTTATGGAGTGGTTTTGAAGAACTATGGAGATGTGAGCAAGTTAATCAAGAGATGATGTCGATCTACACCTTGTGAGCGATTTTATTCATTTTATTTCAAAATTTGATTTAAATTTCACTAACCATCATTACAATTAATCCCTACTATGAAATTGTTGAGGTATATGTTTTTTACTAGTAATCAAAAGAAATGATGGATTGGATACATGTGCCCGGTGATTATACAGGAAATTGGTTGTACAAAACAAGACAGGATTGGCTACATTTGCAAAAGCCTAAGCCGGAAGAATAAGATGCTTTTTCGTTGCGCCATACATTGAGAGGTTACTTACTACAATTAATTACTTGACCAACATTATTTCCACAGATTTCAAATAATGAATGTTTTTTTCAAGGACCATTGGAGACTAATATTGATAGTCTCCGCAGAGAACCAAGTGTATTGGATGGATCCCCTCCACTTCCAACCGTACGATGCATTCATTGAGATTTTGGAAACTGCAATGAATGAAAATAATGATCAAACAAATTGTTCATTTCACGTGGTCGAAATCAAGGTAGGTCTACCAATATATTCATTTACAAAATACTATCCTCAATTATTTAGTGCAATAGTCTTAATAATATATGTTCCTTACATATAGTACAAGAAACATGCTCAAAATTGGGAGTACGGATATTATGTCATGTTATACACATCCTAGTGCATAGACAAAGTCAAGGAAGAGGTACTTGAACTTAACAAAGTAATTGTACAAATGCTTAGTGGTAATGTTTCTAAATAGCCTTCACTAAATAATTAATACTATAATGTTATTTTCAGATTTTCAAAAATGATTGGAAACCCTAATCGCAAGAAGATATCAACAATGTGCGGAATTCATTGACTAGGCATCTAATTCTCAATCGGTCACACACACTGCAAAATCTCAATATTGGTAGGGACACTCAAGTTACATAAAAAATGAACCTTAGAAATGTTGGAATAGATTTGTATCGATTTCTATTCCTAAATATAGATTATTGCTTGGTGAACGTTATCTATAGATTTTTGTTTAGGTGCAAGATACTATCGTGTATTCTTTTTGAAATTGTGCTGTGTATCGAGGCTTCTTTTATAACGGTAATGTTGAAGAAACAAATTTTTACCAAAAGACCAGAAAACGTTTCCAAACTCAGAAACACGGTTGTCTCTATCATGTTCAAGTTCCATAGGACAGAAAATGTTTTCCAAACTCAGAAACCTTTGACGCGATCTACTTTTCGAATTTGAAATTTTTTCCAAGAAAAAAATGCTCTTCAACAGATTTTCAGAGAGGGACCGGAATGTGGACCCAAATCCAAAAACTAATCATCATTTTACAAATAGCGGACACACAACTATTGAGAGTTTCCGAGCTTGGAATATATACACTTTCCGAGTTTGGAAAGTATAGCTAGACACGAGGGAAGGTCCCAAGTTTTCGAGTTTGGAAATAAATTATAGGTGGTCCCCCAGTTAAATTATAGGCGGTTTGACACCTTTTAAAGGAGGTTATTGGAACAACCTTATTTTTAGATTAATTAAAGGTAGGGCCAGAGAAGAAACTTAAAATGGACTTTAAATTGCCAATAGAACCGCCTTAATAGGCCATTTCTATACTAGTGATATGAAAATCGAAAATGATTGTTTAAACCCCTTATAATTTAACCTACCTAAATCTAAAAATTTTCTAACAAAAAGATACTCCCTCTGTCCCAGGGGAATTTGCACAGAATCTTTTTCACGGTCTCCAAAAAACATGTTTGAATGTAAATATATGTAACTACGGACAAGAACGACACATATAAAATTGATATTTAGAAACTACATGTTATGACGAATCTAACAATATCTCATACGATAATATTATTTTTCATATATCTACTCAAATATGTGGTCAAATTTTAACAACTTTGACTTCCAAATAGTAAGTGTGCAGATTTGGTTGGGACGGAGGGAGTAACAAAAATGATGCAATTCTATCTTAGTAGACTCTTTGGTGTTGACGGGTGTGGCCCTTGAAAGTCGTCACCCCCGGTTTAGTAGTGGGGTGACTTACTGGAAAATAAATCCTCGAGGGAAAGCAAATGGAGCAACATGGCCAGTTTTCTGTGTCTTTTCAACACTTTGTCCCGTTTCCTCTTGCTGGTCATCAACGTCAAGCTTCCTTTGACACACAAAGAAAGATGGGTTTGGTTCGGAAAATATTGAGGGATCAACCCATCTGCTTGAATATGCCCAATACTGTGAAGGAGTTCAGTAGTAACTGTTCATGTAAATTCCACCATTTGACTAGCTATGGGCTTTCTTCTAAAATACATGCCTCTAAAATTTTCAGAATATTTCCATGGGGATACTGGGCTTGGCACTGCTTCTTCCTTCCATGGATGGTGAGTCACCAAAACTTCATCATAGGTTATCACCGCAACTTCCTTTCTAGACGGACGATCTAGGTTTTCCATGGGACTCCGGCGATTGGCATCCTCCATAATGGGTCAGCCACCCATAACTGCTCGGGTGTAGCAGTCTTCATCATCTTCTGGCACAAAATCGGTCATGACGATTGATCCGCACTCCACGAGGTCATTAATAACAACAAACTTTTTACGGGAGAGCATTGCCCGCGGAGCGCCGGGAGATCAAAGATAAAGATTTATATGTTTCTCTTGTGCTCACTACCAACTACTAGAGAGTAGCTAGTGGCAAGTCCGGGGTCGTCCGCAATGACACTAGAATTTGAGAGTTAACTAGACACAACTCACAATCGGGCGTCACCCCGATTGTGGCTCGGGAATAGCCAGTGTTAAAAACATAGGATTGAGGGGTTTTTTTTTAATCTAAGAACTACTAATCATGAAAATCAGAGAGATTAAACTATATTAAACTAGCCTTAGGAATATTTGCGTAACATGGCTAATGAACGACTTTGATCCTATATTTTATCACATGTAAGACATATAAACCTATTTTATGGCTATGTCACATAGTGTGAACAATAGTCGAGCATTCCCAACACCTGCCACTCAAAGGTTCACCACTTTTTTTCATAAGCTATGACGGGCGGGCGGTCGTCGCGCCCGCCGTGCAAAAGATAATTTATAAGCCCTAAATGCTTACTTTCTACAACTAGGTAGATAGTGGCAAATCGGGGTCGTCCAAAGAGAAGAGGGATCTTCCTAAGCGTCTAAGCACACAAATGGTTGGTACTAGGCTAGGAGTAAATATATTTACACACACATAAAAGCAAGTAAAAGGGGGGGGGGTTGGTTGGTTGGTTTCCTAAGTTAACAAAGATAAAAAGACAAGATAACTAGCAAGGTCAAGTGACTATGCTAATCATCAAACGAAACTAAAGAAAAGGGGTTTTAAACTACAAAGATAAAATGCCTTGGGGGCAACGGACATCCACTTCCACATCTAATGTAGTTCATCGAATCATTCACACATTCCATCATATAGCATTCGGGACCCAACACTCACGCACCCATCTAGCAAGTACCACAACACACACATCACAAGGAGTTCTAAGTTCATGCTCATAGATCTTCATGCAAAGGCGCTACGGAATTCGTCACGTTCCTACACCTAAACAATTCAACCACACAAGCACTCCCTATGCTCAAACAACTCATGGTACACATGCAATGAAACACACCGTCAAGAATACATAAACGCCAAATAACAAATGCTTCAAGAATGAATTTAAATCATCTATTCAATACTTCAACTACTTGTCGTGAAGACTAAACTCCTATCCTTCTTAGTTCGTAGTTTGCGAGAGTGAGTTCGACATCTCTCGTCAAACCTCACCAATGACTCCCGAGTCGCGACCATGACTCAAAGTGTCATTGGTGGCATTTGGCACGAAGGACCAACAAGCTTGGCAATGCCTATGACCACTACACCGTGACTAAGCATTAAACCAATTCATGCAATTACACGAGATTGGATGAACGTGCAACGCACATTCATCCACGAGCATATGACTCTCTCGTTTGCTACACAAACGAACATGACGAAGAGTTCAACATCAATCACATTCGTCTAGCACATTGTCAACACACTAACACAATCAAAAGCTCTAATTCACACTCATACATTCCTAACAAGAACAGGGGGGAAATTAACCCAAATCCCCCAAACCCTAGCTAGCAATTCATACAAGCATTTCATATCATCAAGCTCTCAACAACATCAATGGAATCAACAATTAACATTCAAAGCACAATAAAAGCACAATAGCAAAAACACCAAATAGATAGATAGAAATGATTCCAATACATAGAAGTGGAAGCTTCAATCCATAGCTCCCAAGTACAAGAACTACTCTAGAATAACAAAAGACATAATTAAACTAAGAAAAACAAAGAAAAGAAAGAAGAGAAAAACCTAGAGTTGGAGCCCTAAAACCCAGAGAAAAACGGGCTGCCAAAGCTGGAGAAGAGGAGGAAAGAGAGTAGTATTTATAGTGCAAAGAAGATAAAGTTGGTTTCTGGCCGCCCGTTGGTCGCGACTCGCGACGAGTTCGTCGCGACTCGCGACGGTGTAGGTCGCGACTCGCGATGGTGTCGCGGCGGGAGCCAGAGTTTTGCATTGTTTCTTTGTCTTCTTCATAGCCATCCCTCTCAATCTTCAAGTCTTCAACGGCTCCAAAAATGGTCTTCAACGGCCTCCGGTCTTCATGTCTTCGAAGTGAGTATCCAAAAGTCTTCGAAAGTATAGTCTTCAATGTCTTCCGGTCTTCGTTGCTTCCGTGTTCTTCCCTTGTCACACAAAATCCACTTAGGAAAGGTAAAAGAGTACAAAGTTGCTTTTGCTTCTCCTAAGTGAATTTCAAGGTAAAACACAAGCTCTCGATAATAAAAGAGCACAAAAGTGATCCTAAATACTACTAAATAAAGCATATAAAATGGACACATCAAGCTATCACACTGCCTTCATAATTAGGGAATTGCATCGATCAAACTATGGATCCGCTCCTCTTTCTCCGTCAATCTCACTCCCAATGCTAATGCCCCCTCCGCTTAAAGGAACAAAGTCTTGCTTAGGTAGCAACCGTTAGGTATGAGAGTAAGGAAAATACATCCCGGGCACTCCACTATTGAAACCAATCCATAAGCCTAGAGAGGCAAATAAATCAGCGTCTCATGATGACTCTAGGGTTGAAACAACTCCAGTCTCTACAAGACAAACCTAGTTGCTACAAACTATCATGCTCACACTATTGAGGTACACCGAGGGTTTGTACCCCTGTTAGGACATCTATCATCCCTAACATGAATTATTATTACATGGCGATCCAATAAAGTTAGACTCTAACCATCAAAGTGGTACTCTTGGTCAACATGCATGCACTCACCTCGTCGGTACTCATGAACCTACAGTAGGTCTAACCCAACACTCTCAAGGTAGCAATATAAGCCTAGCACGATGGCATATTATATATGAAACTATGGGTGTATCATAGAACATACATAGCATGCATCTTACAAGAATATAAAGCATAAATCAAGCACGAATGTTCATAGAACATAAAGATAGGAAAATCTAAGAATCTCACAAAGTCAAACTAGTCATGAATACAAATAACTCCCCAAGTAATTAAACTACTCCTAGTACATTGAACCCAATTCAATCATTTGATTCAATGACATAGTTATAAACTAGGAATAATAAATGAGAAGAGAAGAGTTAGCCCCTTTCTCTCTCTACCAACTCTTAGATCTTGAACTAGAATTACAATAATGCAGGTTGTTTTTAAACCCTAGTAGACTGGTGGCTCTTTATATAGTAGGTAAAAATGGGCCTTAGAAAAGCCTAAAACAAAAGAGAAACCCTAGCAGCCACTTCGGAATAGGTTATGCTATAGCACACAGCAAGCGAAAAATTATACGGGCCACATACGGGAGGTTTTCCTCGGCCAAAATGAGTTCGTGGCCCATGCAAAGAAATGTGGGTTGTAGATTGGAGAGCACTTAATGCGGTCTGAGTGGCGTGACCCATGTGAAAGTACGCGGGCTGCCGTATGGAGTAACCATCTTTGGTTTCTGATTGCTCTACCACACAATTGGTTGCGAGGCACAGACTGGATGTTTATATCTTCACATTCATGGCACACGAGCCATGCAAAAGTGAATAACCCACATCGGGACTTAGTCGCATAAGCCAATGGTTTGGCACAAACCGTGTAGATGTACACATGCCGTGTAAAAGTACACGAGCCGTGCCAATATTCACTTCCTTCCAAACTTTGACTATTTTTCTTCGGCGCATCCCATCTACTATCACATTTAAGGTTGTGGCCTTCGGTCTACTACCATTCTTGTGAATGACCTTCTACTATCTACTTCCATTCTTGCGAATCACCTTCATTAAACTACTTCAAAGTGCTTGTGAGAAATCTATAAATAAGCTCACAGATTAGAATCTTGATGCTTGTAAGGACATAGAATCCATTATATCTAAATAAGCTACAAAATGAGGGATTTAGATATAAAGACCACAAATGGTCATCTAAACTCTTTGTAATGCAACTCACCTAAATCTAGCAATCTACCATACTATAGATTAACAAAAGATACGTTACATGCCTTTGGAAACACTTGTATTTTACGTCTCATCAATGATCAGTGATTTTGGTTGGACTCCTGGCGCCACCTGTAAAACTAAGTCTTTACCAATTGAGTTCGATTTGGTGACGAGTTCTCTGGCTGAGGGGATGGCAGCTATAGGGAGTTGATAGGGTGGGCTAATAGCTCCTTGATGGCGTTCTAATCTATAGCACCCGCTTTGGTCAGCTTCAAGTGCTTTGATGGTGCACGGGGGTCATGAATAGAGAGGAGTCCTACAAATTAATTTTCTTTTTATCGAGAGGATCATGGATCGAGATTGAAGGAGGGGATCTTAACCAATGGCTTTATTGATTGATTGAGAAATACCTTCCAATATCTACTCCTTTATTGTGAGGGATATGTAGTTTATACTATGCCCATTATTGTCCACATTGTTTCCCATGTTTACCTCTTGTGATTGACTTTGATTGCGCCCGTAATCCCTGAATGTAGGGTTGGATATTAGAGTTACCGTTGCTGATTAATTGCTGACCGTTGTTGTTCCTGTCTATAGGCGTGAATGGTGGCTTTCCATTAATTTTTGAGAAGCATTCAGGGGTGGAATGTCCAACCCCCTTTCCTCCAGCTACCTGGGATCTTGGGGGTGTGCATCCCTTCAATTTGAATATTGCTCTGAGTGTTGTTGACCCCCGATGATGTCGAGAGGGCATGCTGATCTATTGCTCTTATCTAGGGAGAGGCCTGCTCCCTCCTCCGTTGTTGGTATAACACTCCCGAGCCTAGCTTGGGGATGGGTGGCTGATGATCGCAGCTCAGCCAAGTTTCATATCCCATCAACATCAATTCATCTCTTTCAAGGGTGTTCTTGATAGGGCAGTCAAGCTTAGAGTGGTCATAGCATCCACACAAGTGGCAGAATCCCGTGAGACACTCATACTAGAATTAGAACTGGTAGTCATTATCATCACACTTCGCTGTCACAACCCTTAATAATGGTTTCTAGACATTGAGGATCATACTAATATTTCGTGATTGTCCTTAGCACAATACAAACTCGTTCTTTTCCACCTTGATGAATGTTCTTAGGTTGTCTTCGATTAAACCAGCTACGTATGGCTTCATGAACATTGGTGGGACTTCATGAGTATAAATCCATAATGGGTTTTGTGCAGAGGAAAGTCGGTGGAGTGGTGTATCACCATCTATTTTAACCAATGCCACCAGACCGTAATCGAAGGATATGACAGGTTTGCAATGACCAACTCCTATCCGCCATCCGATCAAACTCGAACAATGCCACGTTCTCTCCCATATGGTCTCCATTAAAGTTCTCCTGACAGTGCAAAGCTTTCTTCATTACGATAATAATTGACCTAGCCCTTTTAAGCTTAGGACTGATGATTTTTGCAGCGAGGAAGTGAGTTACTTTGGTGATTAGGACACTTTGCCTGTTAGATGTGGGGAAGATAACCTTACTGGTCTTGGTTTATGAGATATTGAGGCTGTTATACATGAAAATTATGCCATCATTCATGGCCATTGCAGAGGTACGATTAATTTAGGCTATAAGGGCAACTGGATTGGTTTGATTGTGGTGAAGGAAATCAGTGAGTGCTAGAGGATTATGATGATACGAATATATAGAGAAAGAGGAGTATTTGGATATGAATGTGATTTCTTCAACCATGGTATTGATTGTGATTTCCTCAATCATGTTCATGATTGTGAATTCTTCAATTATAGACGTTGATTGATATGGGTTAAATGATATCACAATATCATTGCATTTGAACTTTAAATCATAAATTCAAAAGAGGATTGAATCTACACGAGCTTAAACACTTTGAAGATCTTCAAATATTTAATGGGATATGGATGAAACCTAGAGAGAGAAAACTAGAGAGAAGGCAGAGAGAAAAATTGCTTCCCATATAACAATACAAGTATGTTTTGTCACCTTTTATTTAGCTTCTTGTATAATCTGAAATATTACATTGCAGAAAATAAGGGTAATAATGTGTGTTTGTATTCATGATCTCTAGATACATTATATAGTGGTACATAATACCTATAAAAGCTAAGAAAAGGTAAGAGAATAATAATCCTCCTCAAGTTGGAGCACGGGGATCAGAAATGCTCAACTTGCCAAGCAGGGAATGAAATTGGTTACTTCCGAGAGTCTTAGTGAACAAGTCCGCAGGTTGGTCTGACGTACGGATATGTTGAGTTACAATAGTGTCAGATTGAACAAGATCCCGGACAAAATGACAACCAACTTCAATGTGCTTTGTGCAATAATGGAACACTGGATTTGCCACAATATGAAGAACAGATTGACTGTCACAAAACAGTCCCATAGGAGCAGTGTGCATAACACCTAAGTCTTTCAGTAAAAACTTAAGCTATGAAAACTCACAACAGGTAACAACCATAGCACGATACTCTGCTTCAGCAGAAGATCGAGAAACAGTAGGTTACTTCTTAGTCTTCCAAGAAACCGGAGAATCACCAATCATCACAAAATATCCTGAAAGAGAACACCAGGAAATCGGGCATGCAGCCCAATTTGAATCAAAGTAAGTAGTTAACTATAACACACTACTGGAAGAGAGAAATAAACCTTGACCAGGATGACTCTTTAGGTAGTGAAACACATGAATTACGACTTTCCAATGAGGAACACAAGGAGACTTCATGAATTGCACAAGTGTATGAATCGAATAACTATGCTCAGGACATGTGATAGTCAGGTATATCAGGCGCCCAACCAGACGCCCATACTGCTTAGGATCATGGTAAGCTGGACCCTTTACACATGCCAGATCATGTTGTTGCTCCATTGGAAAGTCAGTCGATTTATAAGTAGATAAACCTGTATCAGATAAAATGTCCAAGACATATTTCCTTTGTGAAAGAAACACCCCCTCCGGTCTTCTAGCAGTCTCTATGCCCAAGATCTTTCATGTGGAAATAAGAACTCAAGTATTTCTTGAACTCAGAGATGAGCGTAGAAGAACTACCAGCAATGACCAAATCATCCACATAAACCAGAACATGCAAAGAAACCAATCCACGAGAAAAACAAACAAAGAGTAATCTGCCTTACTTTGAACATATCCAAATGCTCATAAAGCCTGAGAAAATTTGGAAAACCAATTTCTAGGAGTATGGCGAAGACCAAAAAGGGATTTCTGAAAGCAACATACCTAAACATGGGGAGCGGCATAGCCTGGTGGGGGTCACATATAAACCTCTTCATACAAATCACCATGCAGGAAAGCATTATGGACATTCATCTGATGCAGTTCCCAACCATGAATACCACAACATATAAGAATAGGCAAATAAAAATCATCTTCGCAACCAGAGCAAATGTCTCTATATAATCAATCCCTTCAACAAGGCGATTACCGAGAACCACTAGGTGTCCCTTATGACATTCAATAGTACCATCTAACTTAAAATTTTTCTAGTAAACCCATTTGAAACCAATAGCCTTCTTATCCAGAGGAAGATGAGCCAAAGTCCATGTCTGATTGTGCTCAAGCACTGTAAGCTCGTTAGTCATAGCATCTCGCCAATGAGCATGCTAAGATAATACGTGGTGAGATCTGCACTAGATGCAACTGCACCTGAAAATATAGAATGCATACTGGAAAAAATTATTACAATTTATATAATTAGTAAGAGGATAGAGAGCACCTGAGGATAGCGACGACATATGAGTGAATGTAGCAGTAGGGGGACTTGTGCGTCTAAGTATGCAGCATGGGCCATGCCATATTGTATGACCCATGCTCCTTGAAGTTGAAGATCCTAAGACCTGCCCATATGACGTATAGATTTACATGACCGCGCTATCAGTTGCCAAGAAATTGACTCCCAGTCGGCCGCTCGCAAGGTATTGCACAGGTTATGAAGCTCAGAAGATGAAATCAAGCTTCCAGCCAGTGGCATGTAAAAAAATGCATTGGCTGTGCACTCAAAAGACCAAAAAAATGATCCCAGCTAGTGACCCACGAGGATAAACACAGGCCATTTGCTCAGAAGACCGGGAATGCAATTTTATCTAATAGGGTTTAGTTGCCTTTTTGGGCCTCTTTCAAGGCCCAATTCTATCTACTATATAAGAGGACCTATGTCTATTAGGATTTAGTTTGGGCATTAGTTTATTTTCATTCTCCTATTTTTCCCTAAGATTACATATAGAGAGAAAGGGGCTAGCCCTTCTCTTTTAGTTTAATTCTCCTAGTTTTGTCCATGGACATTGAATCCAATGGAAAGATTGGGTTCAATGCTTTAGGGGGTATTGATTTATATTTGTATTCATGGCTTGGTAGTTATGTTGTGATATTCTAAGGAGACCTCTTCAAAATCATTTTGCACTTGGGGACACATATCCGTGGATGATCCAATGCACACACTACACACTTTAGCTTGTTTCACTCCCCTTTATAGATTTCTTTATCATCGAAGCAAGCGCTTGAACTTATTCTTCTAGCTTAGGATAGTGAGTCACCTCTTCACCGGCTCCAGTCTTGAACTAGTGCAAAAATGCCTTGTTCCATTAGCCATTTCCTTAAAAAGTGCCATGGCATTCTTCAGGCTCATGTTTTTGCTATTGATCCACTGCAAGACGCATTCACCATCCTCATATCATCATCTCACAAACCCTTGAACAAAAGTAGACCAAATCACCATCTCAGAAAGGGTGATATGGACATCTAGCCCAAAGACTCTTGAGATTTTCCTAAAACTCATAAAGAGTCTCGTTGGGATGTTGGGATATGTTGATATATTGCTTCTGAATCCCGAAAAAATTTGAAGCGAGGAAGAAAACCTTAAAGAAATGCCTCTTCATGTCCTTCCAACTCATAATGCACCTAGGAGGTAAGTAATACAATGAGTCTTTACACTACATGAAAAATGACCTTTTACTTCGCCTCTTTCACCTTGTTTTTTTTCTTAACCCCAAATAACCGAGGTAAAAAGTTCTTTAACCTCGGTTTTTTTCTTAACCCCAAATAACCGAGGTAAAAAGTTCTTTAACCTCGGTTTTTTTTTGAAGTAAAAGGTACTTTTACCTTGGTTATAATAAAAATGAGGTAAATAATTAGTTTTTTACCTCGGTTCTATGGAAACCAAGGTAAATAATTTTCAAAATCAAAGTAAATAGAATGACTGACATATGTACGACGTCGATTGTGTTGGTCAGATCATGCAATTATACTTATTCGTGACAAGACCGACCTTGCTCTTTACATTGTTATAACTAATTATCAGTCGACAACTAATAGCGATGTCGCATACACCGGGATTTGGTTAGTAAGTTTGGTTCTATTGACCAAATTCAGTCATGATACCCAAATATTTTCCCCATTCTGAGTTGCCTCTTCAAAATCCAAATCCACATTCTTGAAGGTGGGCAATAGGGTTGTTGATTGTGCTCAGCTACCAAGTAAGTTTCCTGATACCAAAAATTTGTAGTTTCATCTTCAAATTGGGTTCTAGGTTAGTTCATTTCATATGAGAGGGATGTGTTTAAGTATGGGTTGATTGACATTAGGCATTTCATCAATGTATATGGTTGATGTTATATATATATGTGTGTGTGTGATAATATAATGAATGTTTTCATTGACATTTATATATGCTTTGTGTATGCATGCCATGAATTGAATGAATGTAAGTGGATGTATTTGTTGTTAAGATAGGTCCATAAAGAGTGTTTACTTATTATTGTATTGTAGGAATGTCTATAAATAAAACCCATTGTTTTGATGAAGATCAAACAAGCGAGAGGTATCAATATTTTGTAGCTAACTTCATTGAATATGCATTTGTGAATCTGCGAAGGAGAATTTGTCTTATGTATATTGTCCTTGCAAGAAGTGTCGCAACACCGCTATTCATGAAAAAGCAATTTCAATGAAGGAAGACTTATATATACACGGTTTTGATCCAACATACAAAATTTGGTTTTGGCATGGGGAGAATGTGTATTAGCATACCAGAATTGAAGGAGAGGCCAAGAAATATGATAGGATGGATGAGTTGGTTGAGGAGATTGCGAAGAACTAATGTGGAAATCCTAAAAGACTTTTAGACCTCCACAGACGTAATGAGACACTTTTATACGGTGGATGCTCCAAAGCAATGACTGTACTGAAGGCTATATTACAGTTGATGAATGTGAAAGCTAAGTATTCCTATAGTGATGTAGGTTTTCTAGTTTGTTGAAAGTGTTGAAATAAATGCTTCCGGTTGGCAATAGACCGACCGAAATGGTATATGAGTCAAACAAGGTACTATGTCCGATGGGTATGTATTATGAAAAGACACATGCTTGTTGGAATATTTGTATATTGCAAAGGGAAGATCACCTGAATGCAGAGGATTGCCCTAAATGCAATGCTCCAAGGTTCAAATCGATGGAGGTTGATATTGATGAAGAAATTGGAAATCAGCGGACAAAGAAGGTTCATGTCAAGGTTGTTTGGTATCTACCTATTATTCCTTGTTTGATAAGATTGTTTGACAATCCTGAGGATGCAAAGAATTTGAGTTGTCATGCAGATCAGATAGTGGTTGAACCTTAAGTGATAAGTCATCCGACTGATGGTGATCAGTGGAAGAAGATAGATGCGACCCTTCCCATCTTTGGGAATGAGCCATGTAGCTTGAGGCTTGGTTTGTGCACTGATCGAATAAATCCATTTGGTAATATGAGTAGAAATTATAGTTTGTGGCTGGTGATGGTATTGATTTACAACTTCCCCCCTTGGTTGTGCATGAAAAAGAAGTACATAATGTTATCACTAATGATCTCTGATCCGAAACAACCGGGCAACGATATCGATGTGTACCTAGCCCCCTTGGTGGATGACTTGAAAAAGCTGTGGCATCTAAGAATAAAGATGTATGATGGGTTTTGGAAGGAGGATTTTGATTTTAGAGCGATATTGTTTTGCATTGTGAATGACTTTCCCACGCATAGAAATTTGTCTGGCTATTCCATGAAAGGTCACAAGGCATGCACCATTTGTTTAGACGAAATATATTATTGTCAGTTTAGAAATGTAAGCAAGACTGTGTACCTTGGGAAATAGAGATGGCTTCCAATAACTCATCCGTGGAGGAATTAATGTGACAAACTCAATGGAAAGGTAGAGTTGTCGCCCCCTCCTCTAGTATTAACAGGGGCATCAATCTTTTACATGCTTTGAGATTTGCGTAAAGACTTTGGCAAGAGGAAGAGAAAACCTAAGGTTGCCGGTAGTTGGAAGAAGCGTTCCAAATTTTTCGAACTACCATATCGAGAGATACTTGACGTCCAACACCGTTTGGACATGATGCATATTGAAAAGAATGTGGGAGGCAGTCGCCGTACCTCTCAAAGATAGTATTTACGTGCCCAAATTACGGCTAACAACTAAATAGTAGCTAGTGGTCACGAGAAGAAGGGTTTTTATTGAGTGTTGAAGCGTAGTTAAAAACACACAAAGATGTCACTTCAAGTGTATGGTAACAAAGTGGGGGGTTTTGTTTTTGAAAAACACTACGACTACTTTAACTACTAAATTAACAACCAATTAGAAAGAGTGATGAAAATACAATAACAAATAGAACAAATAACTTAACTAAGATTATAACAAGTCTTAGGTGCAATTGGTTTCAATTTCTAGTCATCCTTTGATCATCGACCAATTATCCTATTTTTATGCACTAATCACATATTGTGGAGAACTGATGCGTCCACTTTATATGCTTATTTTAGTACTATTTAGGATCCATTTTGTGCTCTTTCATTACAACAGCTTGTGTTTTACCATGAAATCCTCTTAGGAGGGGTAAGAGCAACTTTGCGCTCTTTTACCTCTTTTAAGTAGGATTTTTGTGTGACGAAGTAATGAAGACCGGAGGCCATTGAAGACTACACTTTCGAAGATTTTGAAGACTTGCTTCGAAGATGTGAAGACCGGAGGCCATTGAAGATTACTTTTGAAACCGTTGAAGACTTAGAAGTTGAGAGGAGTGACTATGGAGATGACTACATGCCACAAGGAGAAGAAGAAATAATGCAAAAATTTTGGTTACCGTCGCGAGTCGCGACGGACTCATCACGACCAACATGTTCGTCGCGAGTCGCGACGAACTTCATCGCGAGTCGCGACGGCCACTGACCAGAATCCTACTTTCGTTTCCTTCCACTATAAATACCATTTTTTTCTCTCCTCTCATTCCAGTTTTCAGCAGCTGCGGATTTTGTACTGTTCTAAATCCTATTCTTCCATTTTTCTTCTTTGATTTCTCTTGTTGTTTTTATTTGTTGTTTTAGTTAGATTATCATGAACTCTTGTAGCTAACCTATCTCTTGGGAGCAATTGACTAAGGCTTCCAAACCCATGTCTTAAGAACAATTTGTAGCCTATTTATTACTCTTGCTATTGTGCATTTATGGAGCATTGAATGTGTTTATTGATTTTATTAATGTTGTTGAAAGCTTGAGTATATGAAATGCTTGTATTAATTGCTTGCTAGGGTTTGGGGGATTTGGGTTAATTTCCCCCTCTGTTCTTGTTAGGAATGTACAAGTATGATTTAGAGCTTTTGATTATGTTGATGGATTGATGATTGCTAGATAGATATGCAATGTCGAACTCTTTGCCATGTTTATCATTTGTAGCAAACGGGAGAAGTCTATGAGTTGTCTCTCTTGACTAATCCCGTGTAAATGCATAGATCGGTTAAATGCTTAGTCACGGTGTAGTGGTCATAAGTGTTGCCGAGCTTGTTGATCCTTCGTGCTAAATGCCATCAATGGGATACCTTGAGTCGTGGTCTCGACAACGGGAGTCATTGGTGAGGTTTGACAAGAGATGTCGAATTCACTCTTGCAAACTACTACCTAAGAAGGATAGAAGTTTAGTCTTCACAACAAGTAGTGAAAGTAGTAAATAAGCTACATGTTCAAGGATGGATAAGAGGTTTGGAAGTGGAAGTCAATTGCACCCAAGGCTCCGTAATTGTATTTTCATCAAATCTTTATTTGCGTTTACATGATTAGCATCATTCTCTTGATTTTCTAATTGTTGTATTTTAATTTGCTAATTTAGGAACCATCCAACCAAACCCCCCCCTTGTTTACATGCTTTCATATATATCTATGTATGTATGTGTTTAGTACGTTTTCTCATATAGGTGTTTAAGTACTTAGAAAAATCCCTTTTCCTGTGGACGACCCCATCTTGCCACTATTTACATTATTGTGGATAGGCGCATTAAGTGCCTAAAAGTATTAACTTTGAGAGGTACGGCGACGACCTCCCAAGAACTTGTCAACACCTTTCGAGTGAAAACATTTCTCGCCTCTCTTTAGTTATAGTTAGAGTGAGCGATCGGCACCACACAATAACCCTTACCCTCGAGTCACTCTAGACGATTGGCATCATAGACTTCCCCAAGTATAGCAATACATATGGATACCCAACAAAACTAGCACAATATCATACAAATGAGAAACACATAGATAGCAAAAATATATTTATTAATTACGACTACAAGGATCGGCCTTCATGCTAATCTTTATTAGTGAGCCACACTGATAATTAGTCAAACCCATTCATATTCATCCTAAGTCTAAGCAATTTCATAAATCAACAATCATAACTAGTTGTCACTCCTAATTGTAGCCCAGCATTGACCAACAACAATCACAATGACAAAAAGTCAAAGTCTTCCAAGTTTGACCAAAAACCTAGCAAAAAATTAACCCACAATCATCAACTAGTTGTTCATCCTAGTCTAAATCATGCATTAATCACACAAGAAAAAACACAATATACTTGATAATCAAAGCACAAAATTGGATAAATTAAATCTCAAAAAATTCATAGTAGAAATGCTTACCAATTGCTCCCAAAAGTATATTTAGCGTAGATTATGAAAACCCATAACAAAATAGCAAGAATTCATGGTAAACATAGAAGAAAAGGGAACAAATAAATGCAAACTAGGAGTTCCAGAGAGTATTTTTGGGTATAATGATTGAGGGAAGAGAGAATAAGGTTTTAGGATATTTATAGTACAAAGTTTTAGTTAAAAGGAGGTCAAAACTGAAGTAGGCGCGCTGGCCGCACGGTGGGCTCTTCTCTCGCGCGTGGGCAGGGGACTTGCCTCACGCCTGGTCTTCTTCACTAGGCCAGTCAGCTGACCGGTCTTCACGTCGGTTGGCTGGCATTTGTTCTTCAAACCTGGACTTTCTTCTACCACGTTTGGCTCGTGGCCTTCAATCTTCTACCATCCTTGCAAATTCCCTTCACTAAATCAATCCGAAGTGCTTAGGAGCAATCTACAAATTAAGCTTACAAAAAAAAATCTAGACGCTCGTAAGGACCAAAAATCCACTAGACTATAAATAGGTTACAAAATGAAGGATTTAGATATGAAAACGAAAAAATGGTCATTTAAACCCCTTATGGTGTAAACCTAACTAAATCTAGCAATCTTCCAACAAAAAGATGATAAAAGAGATGTTAACTGCTTTGGAAAATACATGCATTCGACGTCGTATCAAACCTCCCCACACTTAAACCTTTACTCGTCCTTGAGTAAACAAGAACAAGCAAAGATCTAAAGCGTAAACTAGCATGCAAAAGTTTTTCCAAAATATCAACATCGTATTCCTAGGCTAACCTAACCCATAGGACATAAGAATCTCTCACACTCTCACATCCCAAAGTCTAAGATAGTCTAAACAAATGTCATACCAATCAAAGGTGAGGTATAAAATACAAGTGCAAAATTATCATACTCCACCAAAGAAGCCACTAAATATAAAAATCAAGAGAAGCATAAATTTTTTTAATTCCTCTCATTTTTTTGTCATTTTGCCTAGGAGTTCTCTCGGGTTTTCATCCCAGCTTCACACTTTTTTTTTCAATGCTCACCCTCACCTTTTCCCCACCATTTGGCCTCTAATTTTTTATAGGTTGCCCTTTTGGGTTTTCAACCTATCTAGGCCTCCCACTTTTTCCTAAGTTGTTCTCTTGGGTTTTAAATTTAGCAGGATTCTTTCTATTCTTTTTTTTTTAAAAAAGTCTCATAAAAAATGCTATTAAAAGTGCTACTTACTACAAACTAAACTATTAATCACAAGTATCATCTTATTCCCCTCCCCAGACTTAAATGATGCATTGTCCTCAATGCAAATAAACATTCTAGAGCATATGTAAAGGAGCAAAAATGAGAGAATATTCATGATGAGTAATGAACACCAAAAATATATTTAGCAGCACAATTATAAGATCTAATGGACAAACTACCACAACCACCATATACTCTTCCCATAACCTCTATCATAAAGGTCCAATAACAACCACCGTCATGCACAACAAATTATATAGAGCATTGAAATTGCAATGGAGGAGAGAGATACCTCTTTAATTTTGAATTGTGTGTTTCAAGTGGGTCACAGGTAAATAGGTTTGGGGTGAATTTAGTGGTGATAGGGAAGGGATTATGTACTTTGGAGATGGGGGAATGTGTGAGCATCACAGACCTTGCATGTCCATACGGTTTGTGAGTTGAACTTCTCTTAGCCCTAGTTGCTCACTCTTTTTTCTCCAAAATGAAATACTTCCTACAAAATAATTACGCAATCCAAGCATAATAGTGTTCCAAGAAAAAAAATAAAAAGAAGAAAAATCAATCATAAATTCCAGTTAAAACAACAAATCTTCACAATCCTAAAAAAAAGGACATCACAATTACATCGATGGAATTTCACGAATGACTATTCAGATGATAAAAAACAAGTTTATTTAATGTTGTCAGCACGACATACTCCTTTTTTTCAAGCTTCATTAAAAACATTCCCCGGGTCTTCGGAATCACCATCCGTGATTCCACCCATTCTTGTCTCCGCATGTATTGGTCTCCAACATTGTCTCACCTTAAACCTCATCTCCGGAGGCAAATGGACTTGTGCCTCATCCCTTTTCAGGTGGTTTTGGGGACATTTTGGAGTGAAGAGGGGTTTAGATGCTGTTTCTTTAATCCATTCTTCACTCGCTCAAGTTAGTACTAGAGACATTCATATATGCAATTTTGACCTTGTTCAAACTACTAGAAACTTGCTTAGATGCCTTACCCATTCCATTATCAACTTCAATTCAGTTAATCATGTGGAATTGTTCAAATTCATTGTGAGTCTCATGCAAACTTTCAATTATGGTGACACCATGGCAAGACATTTTATCCTTTGGAAGCTCTTTATCCTTGTAGATCTCACAACCTACTTTTTCTCTGTCAAACCCTAATGTCAATGTTCCACTATGCATGTCAATCTTAGTTCTCGCCATTTTCAAAAATGATTTCCCTAAAAAGATAAGGGGGCATACTCTCATCATGCGACATATCGATAACATAAAAATTGGTGGGGAAAACTAGTTTATCCACTTTAACCAACACATCTTGCACTAATTCTTTTGGAATTACTTTGGAATGATCGGCTAGTGGTATGATCACCCTAGTTTCATGCAAAGTCCCTCAGTTAAGAGTCTTGTATAGAGAGTAGGGAATTTCATTAATAGAGGCTCCTAGGTCTATCATTGTCTTTTCAAAAAAAAAATTCACCTATAACACAAGGGATGTTGAACATGCTGGGATCATTGCATTTAGGAGGTAGTTTCTTTTGAAAAAGAGCCGACGCTTGTCCACCAATTTTAATTTTTCCAATATTCTTCAATGCTTTAGTTCTCTTAGGTGTGCATAACCCTTTAAGGAATTTAGCAAACCTATGCACTTGATTGATAGCATTAAAAAGGGCAATGTTTACCTCACATTTGCAGAAAACCTCAAAAAGGGCTTTATTCTCATCCTTGCAATTCTTGTCCCAAAAAGCCGTCGAAAAAGGTGGTGGTGGAAGAATATTTTCAATTTCCCTTTTCTTCGGTGGTTAATTGTCACCTCCTCGACCTCTTGGTCATTCACAATAAGCTCCTCTTTGACTTCTTTCCCATCCTTAACAACTTTCCCCAACTCTTTTGTTTCTTTCTTACTCCTCAAGGTAATTGAGCTTACATTTTTCCTTGGGTTCAATTCCAATTGTGAGGGAAGTTTTCCAGAATCCATAGCCTCCAATCGGGCCATAGAAGATGCAATTTGGCTAACTTAAGTTTCCACGTTCTTGAATCTAGCAAAGGTGCGGTCTTCCAAATTTGTGACCATGGTGGTTATGGGAGGCCTAAGATCCTCATTCTCCAACCTTGATCTCCCTTATCGGGGGTTAGATGAGCCCTCATCCTTTGGGTAGCATTGTTATAGTGCCCGATTATACCCTTGATTTCCTTGGTAATGGGCTTGTACTTCTTGATGATTTGGTTGAAACACACCTTGGCTACCTTGAAAACCACCTTGAGGATTTGATTGTCTGGCTTGCTCATCTCTCCACCAAAAGTTTGGATGGTCTCTCCACTCGGGATAGTAAGTTTGGGAATATGGATCATACTTCTTCTCATGGGCTTGTCCTCTTTGGAAACCTTGTCCGCCTTGCCCGTGTTCACCTTGGTATCCCATTGCCTTTACTTCTTCAAGCCCTTTATCTTGGAGTTGAGGGTATACATTGGTGTGGTGATCCAATGAACAAAACCCACAAACTTTGGCTTGATGAACCCCCCTTCATTAGCTCCTTCATCATGGAAGCTAAAGCTTGAACTTGCTCCTCAAGCTTGGGGTTTTCCGGATGTGGAACCTATTGCACCCTTGCCCTTTCTCTCACCCCGAATTATCTTGTTCCATTAGCCATGTTTTCAAACAATGCCATGGCGTCTTTCAGGATCTTGTTGGATATCAAACATTACAAGTGGCATTGATCATCCTCATATCTTCAACGGAAAAACCATCGAAGAAATAGTACACATGATCTCCTTCCTTGTATGGGTGGTAAGGGAAACTCGCTAGCAGCCTTTTGAACCTCTCCCAATATTCATATAAAGATTCACCCAAATATTGTGAGATGTTGCTTAACTCCTTCTTCAGCCCCGCCGACTTGGATTCCGGAAAGAACTTATCCAAAAAATTGATCTTCATCCCCCTACATAATGTTATACTTCCCGGGGGGAGGTAGTACAACCAATCTTTGGCCGCATCCTTTAAAGAGAAAGGGAACACCCTTAGATTGAAATTGTCCTCTGAAATTCCAGATGGCTTCATGTTCATGCTCACATAGTGGAACTCAGACAAATGCTAGTTTGTGTCCTCCCCACTCACCCCATAGAAAGAAGGTAGATAATGAATTATCTTGAACTAAAGCTCACTAGTGACATTATTCGGAAGAGAAGGGAAAATGATGCAAAGTGGTTGACTCTGTAGGTTAGGAGCTATAAGCTCCCTCAAGGTTCTAGTGTCATCCACCATAATTGGTGTGACTACTTTGGGTGATGCTTGGGTAGCTTGGTTAGCAAAATGGGCTAGTTTCCTTGCTCTCTGGAATGTTCCTAATAGATCAGGGTCGTAGTGCAAGGGTTCTTGTTTATTGGTACTAGTATTGACCATAAACCAAGAACCAAAGTAATACAAACTTGTCCCAAGTGACAATCACAAAAGCAAGCAAACATCACCAACAAACAAGTAAAAACAAAAAGACACACAAAAACTATACTAACACTTTAGTAAAATACGCCTTTTCCCTGGCAGCATCACCAAAATTTGAGAGGTAGCCGTCGTGCCTCTCAAAGATAGTATATATATATTCCCAAATTATGATGAACTACTAAATGGTAGCTAGTGGAAGATGAGGTCGTCCACGAGGAAAATGGAGTTTTATCGAGTGTTGAAGCATAGTTAAAAACACACGAAGATGTCACTCTAAGTGTGTGGTAACAGAGTGGGGGGTTTTGGTTTTGAAAAACACTAAGACTAATTTAGCTCCTGAATCATTAACCGATTAGAAAGAGCGATGAAAATATGATCACAAATAGAACAAATAACTTAACTAAGATTATAACGAGTCTTGGCCGAAATTGGTTTTCATTTCTAGTCATCCTTTGATCATCGACTAATTTTCCTATTTTAAAGCATTAATCACATATTGTGGATAACTTGTCAACACCTTTCGAGTGAAAAAATTTCTCACCTCTCCTCAGTTGTAGTTGTTAGAGTGAGCGATCGGCGCCACACAATAACCCTTACCCACGGGTCACTCCAGATGAACGATTTCATAGACTTCCTTGGGGATAGCAATACACATGGAGACCCAACACAACTACCACAATGTCTTACAAGTGAGAAACACATAGATAGCACAAATATATTTACTAAGAACGACTACGAGGATCGACCTTCATGCTAATCGTTATTAGTGAGCCATATTGATAATTAGTCAAACCCATTCAAATTTATCCTAAGTTTAAGCAATTTCATCAATGCACAATCATAATTAGTTCTCACTCCTAATTATAACCTAGCATTGACCAATAACAATCACAATGAAAAAAAGTCAAAGTCTTCCGGGTTTGACCAAAAACCTAGCAAATAATTAACCCACAATTAACTAGTTGATCATCCTAGTCTAAATTATGCATTAATCACACAAGAAAGAACAAAATATACTTGATAATCAAAGCACAAAATAGGATAAATCAAATCTCAAAAGTTCATACAAAAAATGCTTACTAATTGCTCCCATGAGTATATTTAGCCTAGATTATGAAAACCCATAACCAAATAGCAAAAATCCATGGTAAATATAGAAGAAAGATAAGAAATAAATGTAAACTAGGGTTTTAGAGAGTATTTTCAGGTAGAATGAATGAGGGAAGAGAGCATAAGGTTTAAGGATATTTATAGTATAAAGTTTTAGTCAAAAGGAGGTCAAAAATGCAGCACGCACGCTGGGTGCACAGGCGCACAAGGCTGAGGCACTTGGTTGAGAGTATGGGTGCGCACTAGGATGCACAGCCCGTGTAATGGTGTCCTGGGTGCTGCACTCCGATCTGATATTGTGTGCGCGGGTGCGTGGCTAAAGATGCTAGCCGCACACCCAATCTTTTGATCAGGAGCCTCTGCGCCCGGGCGCATGCTCCTTCTTGCTGGGTGCGAGATGTGAAACTTAGGGCCTGCTCCATGGTGTGCAGATGTGCAGAATGTGTGGCTGATGCCCAGTGTACGGGGGTGCACACGAACGTGGTGGAGGTGTGCACAGACTGGCCGTGCGGATGGATGCTGAACCGTATCTTTACGCTAGGTCTTGAACGTGCGGGGACGCGACTAATGGCGCTAGCTGCACACCCATTTTTTCTTCAAATTAGGTGACCACACATGGGCGAATGCTGCCCCATGCTAGCTATGCAATATTGTCCTAAAGGCATGCACCGCAGCCTCTTCTCTCACTCGCGGGCAGGGGCACTTGCCTCGCGCATGGTCTTCTTCACCCAGCCGATCAGCCGAACGGTTTTCGCGTCGGTCGGCTGGTATTTGTTCTTTAAACCCCAACTTTCTTCTACCATGTTTGGCTCATGGCCTTCAATCTTCTACCATCCTTGTAAATGGCCTTCACTAAATCAATCCGAAGTGCTTAGGAGCAATCTACAAATTAAGCTTACAAAAAGGAATCTAGATGCTCGTATAGACCAAAAGTCCATTAGACTATAAATAGGTTAAAAAATGAAGGATTTAGATATGAAAATGAAAATGGTCATTCAAACCCCTTACGATGTAAACCTAACTAAGTCTGGTAATCTTCCAACAACAAGATGACAAAAAAGATGTTAAATGCTTTGAAAATTAGATTTAAAAGAAACTCTAGACAACATCTACTGAGCGATATTTACTGTTTCTAGGGGTAATATTTTGGTGATAACGGTGCAAAAAACACACTACTGTTTCTCTTCCTCCCATTCTCTCCTTTCCCTTTCACCGCGTTCTGCCATTAATGGTCATTTCTGCCGTTAATGGCGTTGCCAACGCCCAATCCCACCGTGGATATGGGCAACGCCACCAACAAGAGCTTTATCCAAGCCCTAACTGCCAAACCACCGCCGCTTTTCACTTCCCTATCCGACACACCTAACCTACACCCTGTCACTGAGTATAAGGGTAAGATTGTGTTTATTGAGGAAGGAGAACGTCTGGCTTCCCACTACCAGAACGCACTAGTAGGAAAATTCAACAGAGGAAAACCATCGATGGAGCATCTCCACTCTGCTTTCAAATCCATTGGCTTTAAATTTAAATTTCAATTTGGTTCAATTGACTATCGTCATGTGCTCATTAGGTTTCAGGATCATGAAGACTACCAGCGATGCTGGATGAAGGGGCAATGGATGATTCAGGGGGCTGTGATGAAAGTTCAGAAATGGTCACTTGATTTCTCTCCAACTGTTGAGTCGTCGATTGTTCCAGCGTGGGTAATGATCCACAAACTCCCTCTTCATTTTTATAATACCTCTGCTATCATTGGAATGAGTAGTCAGATAGGTAGGTTTTTAAAAATGGATGCGGCAACTGCTGCTCTGACTAGACCTTCTGCAATTAAAGTCTGTGTTGAGATAGATCTTCTGTCACAACTGCCATCGTCCATAGTGGTAGGAATAGGGATAAGGTTGCAGATTATCCCATAGAATATGAGGAAATCCCATATTATTGCACTCACTGTAAGATAATAGGTCATAATCAGGATAAATGCAATTTCCTACACCCTGAGTTAAAGAAGAAGTACATGGAAACAAAAACAAAATCTGGGAAAATGGATAGTAGGACTCCGGAACAATTAGATTCTCAGAAACAATTACATTCTGAAGATATAGCTACGGCTAATGCTGCAGGTTCATCGGCCTTAACGGTGTCTCAAAAAGAACTTCAATTCCAAAACCAAAGAAATCAATCAGGCCCTCACCAGGAAAACAATTTCAACCTTTTCACCAATACTCATAAGAAAAGACCTGATTTCTACTCTCTGGATGATATCTCAAAACCTATTACAACTACTTTCTGGAGAAAAAAGAATAAACAGCCAGAAACTCCCCTAATGGAAGATCTAGCAATAATAAACACTATATCAATTTCTAACTCATTTCATGCCTTAGATGTCTTTAATGAAGATGAACAGGATGGAGATGCTGTGGAGGTCTTCCATGAATCTCTGGAAACCCATGAGAAATTAGTCCCCTCAACAACAATGGGTAAAATTGCAATCACAACAGAGGGACCACAAACTCCAGGAAAAAAGCAGGATGATCGACTCCCGGATCAAATCTTCATATCAGCAACAAATCACCAACAATCCCTGATCCGGACCCTGCTCAGAATGCACAGATTGAAGTACAAATGGATGCTCCATGCAAAGCAGATCAATCCACAACGGTTGAACACAGTGTACACACTAAGGTAAGTATTCCAAACCTGAAATCTTCAACTGACAGTAAAGAAAAAGGAGAGGAGGCTATAGGTATTAACAGTAAAGCCTCTACTGTCAAACTTAGGAAGCTAAGATCCTCACACAAAGCAATCCCAATGGTTTTCAAATGATTAGATACACAATCATAGGAAACATATTAGTGTGGAATGTTAGAGGATATGGAACTTCAATGGATAGATTAAAAACTCTTAAGTTGAGTCATAAGATAGATATCCTTTGTTTGATTGAACCCTGGCATGATAAACAACATGTTAATACTTTAATGCATGACCTAGGTGCACTCACAGCTCAAAATGCTAAAATCTGGATCCTTTGGAATCAGTCCTTTCAATTAATCAGTATCAATGAAACGGATCAATATCTACAAGCTAGAATCACAGAAGTAGCTACCTCAGTTAGCTGGAACTGCTTCTTTATTTATGCTAGTGTTCATAGAAATATGAGGGAGATTCTCTGGAATAACTTAAGCACTCCACCTACTGAACCCTCCATATATATTGGTGATTTTAACACGGTGGCCTCAGTTTATGAATATAAAGGAAGGAAAACAACCCCTCATAAAAGCATGAAACAGTTTAATGACTTCATTAATAGTTCTGATCTGCATGAAATTTCAACGGTGGGTAACTTTTTTACTTGGTGCAATAACCGTGTTAAGGATAAATGCAAAGATCTCACTTTCCAAATACTAGATAGGGGACTCAGTAATCTAGACTGGTTGGATTTATACCCTAATAGTTCAATCCAAGTGTTAAATCGGATTACATCAGATCATTTTCCTTTACTATTGTCTATACAATCTGCTTCTGAAATGGTTCCAAGGCCTTTTAGATATCAGGATATGTGGTCTAATAGACAAGATTTTCAGGAACTAGTGATCAGAAACTGGAACTTACTATCCCCTCTACATGGAATGACTGGTTTAGTTTTTAAACTTAAGAGGCTTAAGTGCGAAATTAAAGAATGGAACAAGACCAGTTTTGGTAATGTAAATCTGAACCTGATCCAAGCTGAGGAAAGAGTTAGTGAATTGGAAATAATTTTTCAACAATCTCAACATGAGCTAGACTTAGCTGAACTGAACAAATCTAAAGCCTTATTGCTTAGAGCTCAGAAAGAAAAGATCACTTTCTTAAAACAAAAGGCTAGGTTAAATTGGCTTAAGTTTGGAGATGCTAACACAAGTTATTTTCACCATACCATTAGGGAAAGAAGAGCCAGGTCAAGAATTAGCAAAATTAAAGATGGTTTAGGGAACTGGATCTCAGACCCTCAATTGATTAAAGAAGAAGGAGTTCATTTTTATAAAGATTTATTAAATGAAGACTCCACTCCAAAATTAGGATCTTACTATAACAATTTTATAATGGAAATACCAAAAGTAATTACTGAAGAGCAAAATATATTCCTCCTCCAACAGTTTACAGTCCAGGAACTTAGGCACGCAGTCTTTGATTTAAACAAATTTAGTGCCCCTGGCTCAGATGGTTTCTCGGGTGGTTTCTATACCACCTTCTGGGAAACCATTAAAAATGACTTGCTAGATGCTGCAAATGATTTTCTATGTAATGGAAATATTCCAAAAGCCATATCTACTACCTGGTTGACTCTGATCCCCAAAAAACCAATCCCAATCTCCTTTTCTGATTTTAGACCAATTAGTCTATCTAACTTTATTAATAAAGTGTTTTAAAAAATGTTAATGGAAAGGATCAAACCATTAATGCCTACCTTAATCTCTCCCGAACAAAGTGCATTTATCAATGGTAGAGATATTACTGATAATGTGCTCCAAATGCAGGAAATGACCAGAATTTTAAACAGAAAATCAAAGGCTCACAATTTAATTGTGAAACTTGACATGAAAAAGGCTTTTGATAGAGTCTCATGGTCTTTCCTCAACTCTATACTTCTACATTTTGGCTTTCATGGAAATTTTGTCAAGATCATAATGCATAACATAGCTTCAGCTCACTTCTCTGTTTTAATTAATGGAGTAACCTCAGGATTCTTTGCATCTTCTAGAGGCATAAAACAGGGAGATCCCCTATCTCCTTTTCTTTATAACCTGCTCTCCGAAGCTTTCTCTAGAGGCTTAAAAAATATTTTCAACATTGGATATCTCCAACATTTCAGTTTACCCCGGTCTTGTACACCTGTCTCTCACCTAATGTACGCTGATGACACATCAGTCTTTCTCAATGCTAAACCTACAACCTTGAAGAGGTTTAAAAGCTTTTTAATTGCCTATGAGCTGACTACTGGACAAAAGGTTAATTTTGAGAAATCAGAATTCTTTGTCTCACATAGAACCCCTTCCCAGACCATCCTCTCTATTAAGAGATTACTGGGAATGGAACAAGATTCTTTTCCCTTCAAGTATTTGGGAGTTCCTATTTTCTCTGGTCGGAATCTACAGGTACATTACAAGCCTCTGCTCGAAAGGATGGAGAAGACAATCAACAACTGGAAAAATAAATGGCTTACCAGTGCTGGTAAGATAATACTCATTAACCATTGTCTAATTTCGATTCCTACGCATACTTTTGCTGTTCTCAGCCCTCCTAAGATAGTGTTAAGAAAAATGGAAAAATGGAGGTCTTGGAAATACATGAGTCTACCAATAGACGAAAATGGCATTGGCTTTAGAGATATAAAAGCTATAGTGGATGCATTCTCATGTAAATTGTGGTGGAAATTGCAGTCTAATAAAAACCAGTGGACCTCATTAATATGGTCACTTCCCAATTCATATAAAAAATCACATACATGGAATAGAATTTGCCATATCACTGCTGAGGCAAACAGATACACTAAGGTGCTATATGGATTGGGGGAATGTTCTTTTTGGAACTCTAATTGGACTAGAGATGGGGCACTTTTCTATGAATGGCCGGATGGGAGAAGTATCCCCTTCGAGGATATTTCTCTTAGGTTCTTCATACAAAATAAAGCTAATCTCCTTCCACAGCTGGAGCCATACTTGGCTACCAATATAATTGCCACTTTACAGGTAGCAGAACTGGAGTATAACCACGAGGATAGGCTGATTTGGACCCCAAATACTGACGGTTTGTTAACAATACGCTCGGCATATCACACCTTCAGGCAGAGGAAAGTTAGAATCAGACATTTTTCCAAGGTATGGAGTACTTTCATTCCTAGGAAAATGTCTGTCATATTGTGGAGAGCAATGAATGCCATTCTCCCCTTCGATAATATATTAACTAGGTTAGGATTTCGATTAGCATCGATGTGCCCTTTGTGCATGAACCACACAGATAATCTAGATCATTTTTTCAATTCATGCCCATCTTCTATTGCTGTTTGGGATAGAGTATGTGATCTGATACATCTACAACATCCTTTTTTTGAAAACCTGAAGACCAGAGTTGATTTCTTCCTGTCCTTTGAGGCTGAAACTAAGATTCACTCTAATATTATCACTGCTTCCCTTCTTGTTACAATATGGATCCTGTGGGTAAAGAGGAACAAAATCATATATGAAAATGAACCTTTCTCCACAACAGTTTGTTTACAAGAGTTTAAAAGAATCATCTCTGAAATATTCACTGTGCACCACCTTTTTGGTAATTTAGATAAGCATAAGTAATGGATTGAGTCTAACATTATCCCTCACATTTATCCCAAGAGGAGGAAACCTTTATCTGCTGTAACATGGAAGAAACCATACTTAGGATATAAGATCAACACAGATGCTTCATGGAAAATTGATGGTTCGTCCTCTTCGGCAGTAATAGTTAGGAATAAGGTTGGGAACGTGGTCACAATGAGAACTAAAATTTTCCAATCCCCAACACCACTACATGCTGAGTTGATCTCTATTCAATATGGATATGAAATATGTTCAGAAATGGATATTGAAAATTGTGAATTGGAATCAGATTGCTTAGTCGCTGTCAAAGGTATTCATAATCCTATGAGCTCCTCTTGGAGGAATTTTTCTATCTGCAGTTCACTTAGCTCTATGCATCTTAAATATCCAATTAGACACATTCATAGGGAGGCTAACTGCGCTGCAGATTTCCTCGCTAAATATTCACTAGAAAACAATCTCCAAGGTAATATAGATATCCTGTCTGCTCCGCCTGTTCTCAGAGGATTTTTATCTCTTGATAGACTCGGTTTACCTGTTATTAGAATTGGTACTTGATTTTGTGATCATTCTTAGTAAATATATCCTCATTTTATTCATTTGCATTCAATTCTCTGGAATGGAAACTACTGTGCTCTTCTTCGATTTGCATCAGGTTGGATGGGCATGCTTTTGGATGACCGCAGATCAGTATTCTTGGTCTTAGACGTGACTCTACTATCACTGACCAACATGAGATTACACTCAAGCCATCATTCTCACCAACGGCTTTCACACACGATACCTATGCTGACCTGCTATTCACATAAATACTTTCAATGTTCTTCGCCGTCTTATGGGTCTTTTTCTATATTCATTTCGGCTGGCTTTCCACTGACATACTGGGGTTTCAATTTTTCGATTCGCCGACCTATTTATGGAAAACACCGATAAGGAATATATAGAAAGTAACTTCTCCTCGATCTCTGGTGACCATTAGCTTATTTTAGGTGATTACTTGGTTATATCATCTCTTTTGAAAGCAAGTATTCTTTTGCTTCAGGAGCTTCTTTCTGCTCTTGGATCAACATATGGATGATCTTTTGTACACATATATGAACTTTCAGGAATAATTTCCATTTCTTTGGGTTAGGGGAGCCTAATATATTTTCCCCCCATCCTCGGGTGGTTTACATTAAAAAAAATGCTTTGAAAAATACATGCATTCAGCATCTTATCAAACCTCCCCGCACCTAAACCTTTACTCGTCCTTGAGTAAACAAGAACAAGCAAAGATCTAAAGCATAAATTAGCATGCAAAAGTTTTCCCAAAATATCCAACATCGTATTCCTAGACTACCCTAACCCCTAAGACATAAGAATATCTCACACTCTCACATCCCAAAGTCTAAGATAGTCTAAACAACAATCATACCAATCAAACGTGAGGTATAAAATACAAGTGCAAAACTAGCTTACTCTACCAAAGAAACCACCAGATAGACAAATTAGGAAAAGCATACAATTTTTCTAATTTCTCTCATTTTCTCTCATATTGCCTAGGAGCCCTCTTGGGTTTTCATCGTAGCTTCACACTTTTTTTTCAATGCTCACCCTCACTTTTTTCCACACCATTTCACCTCTCATTTTTTCATAGGTTGCCCTTTTGGGTTTTTGACCTATCCGGGCCTCCCAATGTTTCCTAATTTTCCCTCTCTGGTTTTGTACTTAGCGGGATTCTTTCTATTCTTTTTTTTAAAAGTCTCATTAAAAATGCTCTCATAAGAGCTACTTATTAAAAACTAAATTACTAATCACAAGTATCATCTTATTCCCCTTCCTATACTTAAATATTGTATTGTCCACAATGCAAATAAACATTTTAGAGCAAATGTCAAGGAGAGAGAATGAGAGAATATTTACGATGAGTAACGAACACCAAACACACGCTTAGTAGCACAACTATACGATCAAATGGACAAACTACCACAACCACAATATACTCTTCCCACAACCTCTATCATAAAGGTCCAATAATAACCACCATTATGCACCCCAAATTGAATAGAGCATTGAAATTGCAATGGAGGAGAGAGATACCTCTTTGATTTCAAATTTTGTGTTTCAAGTGGGTCGCGGGTAAATAGGTTCGAGGTGTATTTAGTGGTGGTAGGGAAGGAATTTTTTACTTTGGAGATGGGGGAATAAGTGAGCATCGCAGATCCTACACGTCCATACAGTTTGTGAGTTTAACTTCTCTTAGCCCAGGTTGCTCACCCCTTTTTCTTTCTCATTTTTCTCCAAAACCAAATGCTTCCTTCAAAATAATCATGCAATCTAAGCGTAATAGTGTTCCAAGAAAAAAAGAAAAAGAAAAAGATCAATCATAAATTCCAATTAAAACAACTAATCTTCATAATCCTTAACAAAAAGGACATCACCATTACATTGACGGAATGTCACGAATGATTATTCAGATGATCAAAACCAAGTTTATTTAATGTCGTCGGCACGACATACTCCCTGTTTTTTCAAGCTTCATTAAAAAAGGGTCTTCGGAATCACCATCCGTGATTCCACCCATTATTTTCTCCGCATGTATTGGTCTCCAATATTGTCTCGCCTTAAACCGCATCTCCGGAGCCAATTGGACTTGTACGCCTCATCCCTATTCTGGTGGTTTTGGGGACTCTTTGGAGTAAAGTTGGTTTAGATGATGTTTCCTTAACTCCTTCTTCACTCGCTGCAAGTTAGTACTAGTGACATTCACATATACAATATTGCCCTTCTTAAAACTACTAGAGACTTTCTTAGATGCCTTACTCATTCCATTATAAACTTCAATTAAGTTAATCATGTGGCAATGTTCAAATATATGGTGAGGCTCATGCAAACTTTCAATTATAGTGACACCATGACAAGACATTTTATCCTTTGGAAGCTCTTTATCCTTGTAGATCTCATAACCTACTTTTTCTTTGTCAAACTCTAATATCAATGTACCACTATACACGTCAATCTTAGTTCTCACCATTTTCAAAAACGGTCTCCCTAACAAGATAGGAGGAGCACTCTCATCATGTGACATATTGAGAACATAAAAATCGGAGGGGAAAACTAGTTTATCTACTTTAACCAACACATCTTGCACTAATCCTTTCAGAATATCTTGGGAATGATTGGCTAGTTGTATGATCACCCTGGTTTTAGGCAAAGTCCCTAAGTTAAGAGTCTTGTATAGAGATTAGGGAAATGAATTAATAGAGGCTCCTAGGTCTATCATTTCCTTTTCAAAAAAAATTGTCACCTATGACACAAGGGATGGTGAACATGCCAGGATAATTGTATTTAGGAGGTAGTTTCTTTTGAAAAAGAGCCGACACTTGTTCACCAATTTTAGTTTTTCCAACATTCTTCAATGCTTTAGTTCTCTTAGGTGTACATTAATCTTTAAGGAATTTAGCAAGCCTAGGAACTTGATTGATAGCATAAAAAAGGGGAATGTTTACCTCACATTTGCAGAAAACCTCAAAAAGGGCTTTATTCTCATCCTCACAATTTTTGTCCCGCAAAGCCGTCGGAAAAGGTGGTGGTGGAAGGAGTTTTTCAATTTCCCTATTCTTTGGTGGTTGATCGTCACCTCCTTGACCTCTTGGTCTTTCACATAAACTCCTTTTTGAATTCGTTCCCATCCTTAACAACTTTCCCCGGCTCATTGGTTTCTTTCCCACTCCTTAAGGTAATTAAGCTTACATTTTGCCTTGGGTTCAATTCCGGTTGTGAGGGATGTTTTTTGGAATCCATAGCCTCCAATCGGTCCATGGAAGATGCAATTTGGCTAACTTGAGTTCCCAAGTTTTTGAATCTAGCGGAGGTGCGGCCTTCCAAATTTGCAACCTTGGTGGTTATAACATGCATAAGCTCCCCGTTCTCTAACCTTGATCTCCCTTATCAGTGGTTAGGTGAGCTCTCTTGGTTTCAATTAGATCCATCTTTCCAACTCATGTTAAGAAGTGCATTACCTGGTTGTGTTGCTTCTTCAAGGATTTTTTTTGTAAAGGGATTAGGCATCAGAAATAGGAGGAACTACAGGAGGAAATAATTATTGTGTTGTGTGCGTTGGAGATGTATTTTCCCCCTTCATTCTTTGTCATCATGGTGAACTTGTTGGTTCACATTGTACATGAAATATTGATTTTTGGTACTGTTTATCTTCAATGGATGTATTCCTTCGAGAGGTATATGAAGATATTCAAGGGTTATAAAAAATCATTTTCACCTAGATGCCAGTATTGTCTAGAGTTATGTGACCGAGGAGGTGGTAGAATACTGCATGGAATTCATAAAGAATGAAAAGTCAGTTGGTGTACCAAGATTGCGCCATGGAGATATAGTGGGGGGCAAAGGTTTTCAAAAAGGAACAACTCGGGTATTAAACCATGATGAGTTGATGAAAGCACACATATATGTCTTGCTCAATTCAGATGTGGTACTCTCCTACATGGATATGCACATGGTCTCTATCAAAGAGAGGCACCCCGGTTGGTCAGAGAAGAAAGTACTTGCTGAACACAATCACACTTTCAGTGATTGGTTACGACAAACTGTAGTTAAAGAAAGTCACGGTGAAACTTTGAATTGGTTATCCCTTATGCCTTATGCTACTGCAATTTCTTTTACTTGCTATGAAATGAATGAGTTTACCTTATCAACCCTTGAATGAGACACACACACCTCAACAAAAAATAGTGACATTAGCATAGTTGTGGAAACATTACATGTCAACAGCTCAAAAGATAAGATTCCAGTCTACGGGAACATGTCATACTATAGGGTGATTGAGGAAATTTGGGAACTGGTCTACACAAGTTTCAGGGTCCCAATTTTCAAATGCAAATGGGTTGACAACAATGCGGTGTATCGATCGATGAGCTAGGTTTTACAGTCGTCCACTTGAGCAACACACATTCTATTGGCAATCCTTACATCCTTGCATCACATGCTATACAAGTGTTTTATGTTGATGATCCCTGCGATTATAGTAAATCAATGGTCATTTAAGGGAAAAGTTAATTTGTGGGGGAGGTTAGTCCATTTTCACTGTCTGAATTATTCCATATACACTACCTAGCTCCAGTGATGTCGGCCAGGAAGAGATAATTGGTGTGGATTGAATGGCATCCCAAATCAAAGAAGAAGAAAAAGAAGACATAGATTAGATGTAAAAATGGTTTTCACTAACCTTGTCTAATGTTGATTTCTTGCCTTTTGTTCTTATGTAATTTGTAATCATTTGGCATTCCAATTTTGAATTAAAGCACATAAGTAATAGTTTTGGAGATGTATTAGTGGACATAGGAAAACTTGTCATTAGAAAAAATGGTTAGAACGATCACCAGTTTACGACATCGCACATGAGCCTCATGTTTATGAAAAACAGAGATGGCGGCGTCGCATACATTGTCAGTAAGGTAGTCGATCGAAGATAGTGCCTAAATCCACTAAAATCAGTTAATTCTTGCGAGCTTACACATATGTCTATTAGCCATCATTCAAATTGAGTAGTGTTTTATAAAAAATGCGCGACGTCGCACGCTATAAACTGAGGTTCAATTGACAGCTAAAATATTAAAACCATAAATTGGAATGTAAAGCATATACGTTCTTATTCCAAGTTCACAACAACCGATAAAATATTAATAAACACCCTACATTAAACATTGTATTGTACCATAAGAAAAAGAAGAATAAAATCAAATTCTAGCGTACGATCGCTACCACAATAATTCTTCAAAATAGTACACAAGATCAATAACATTCATTAAATCATCCAAGACAAAATAAAACTGATTATTGTTGGTCTTGTGGCATCTTGGGTACCTGATCTTCCTCCGTCAAACTACCCTCAGAGTCGCCCTCCTCCCTACACTCGGTAGACCCCGAATCGTTACTGGAACATGACACATCATCATTAGTGGCCAGTTCATCATCATTTGTGTTCCTGGCCTCCCGTTCAGTCTCAGTATTCAGTGTCCCCGGTGCAGCAGTTCCACTACTGAGAAGGGCCCTCATTCTTGCCAACTCCACCATCAGTCTTTGTTGGTTTTGCTCCAAACACGTATTAGCCTTAGTCTCTTCCATGTTCTTCATGAGCATGCTCCATACACTGCGTCTTAGTCCTGATGTTATAACAATAATTTCCAACTTATTATAATTAGTTGCAGTGATAAAAACTCTAATTACAAATGAAAAAAACTATCACCGATTTTCATATTAGGAGAGGATGAAATAGGATGCCCAGCTGCGGTGATTGATGGAGTTCCCTCATGATCGAGGTGGCTGTCAAATCAAGATCACCCTTGGAGGTATTGCGATCAACCCACTCCCCGCCTCCTAGTGCCAATTCTTTTGGCCAAAATAGTTTGCATCGTAGTACTTTAGGGCGATCTTCTGCGTATATCGGAAGGGAACATTCTATTTCTCCATGAGGGCAGTTATTATGTTTCTATATGGGAGGGTCCTTTTTTTGGGCCACAATCACAATGTGTATCTCCTAGATGATGGTGTAACTGGTGTTAACAATCTTATTCTTACATATGTACTAGTAGAGGACAAAGTCGTGACCAGCTGGGATGAGGCAGTGGCAGATGAGGTAGTACTTCATCCTCTCCCCGAGCTTGAGAACATCAATCTTGATGTCCATTGGATTGAAAGTTCCGTTGTCCACTCTGATCTTGAAGTGTTTTTCCACCATGTAATTGGGGTCGAGGGCCCCTGACTCATCGTCTTCAGGTGCCCTATTAGGCCAATTGTCACGACAGTAGACTTGGAGTCTTTCAACCGCATTTTCCTCATCTTTATCAATAGTGCACCCAATTGCCTCGTTGACCAACACACTTGTCAGTACCATATTGGCGCCATTAACTCATGTTTTTTACTACCCGGTACTGATACATGTGAAATTTGAGTAGAATGCTTTGATCTCATTGTCGTATTTGGGCTTGTCCACATATCAGTCTCTCCATCCTCGACGTTTTGAAGGCCTCAAGGAATACATCAAGGTGGAGTCGCTGCATATCCTCGGGCTTCATGAACCTCACCTCCTTCAGCCGCCTTTTTCTAATCACATTGTAATGCTTCTCGTTTCCTCCTTGATAAATAGTTTGTCATCAAAAGTTGGTGATGGAGGGGAAGCCTTAGCCTTCTTCACCCGAGATGTGCTGGCCTCACTGCCCTTGACCCTGGACCTTTTGGCTGTACTCTTACATCTGCAGGAAAGGGTTTTATACATTGATCGCTATTGTGATAAACTAATTTTATGAATTTGAACAATATGGCCAAGCTCGCTACCATGTTTCTAACTTTCGACTGACCTGATTATCTCTTGTGAGGTCGGACATTTATCACATTATGAATGTGCGACTTTGCAAAACACGTCAACTTGGCTACTTTTTTACAACTGGAAGGTTGTCTCTGTACCTCTCAAAGTTAATATTTATAAGCCCGATATGCTTCCTATCTACAACTTAGTAGATAATGGGAAGTTGGGGTCATCCACAAGAAGATGGATCTTTCTAAGGGTTGAAACATATAAGGTGGTTATTATACTAGATATACATATAAAAGAAAGTCAATGGGGAGGGGGGGGGGGGGTTGGTTGGTTTTCCTAAGTTATGAATTTAAAGGACAACAACTAGAAAAGAAAGATAACAATGCCAATCATGCATGCAACAAACAAATTAAAAGATGGTAAAATCAACAATTGACAAAGCCTAGGGGGAAATTGATCCTCACTTCTAAACCTCTTATGGATCCTAGATTCATTCACTGATTCATTCTCATTTAATGCCTATGGGGAATTCTATCACTTCCATATTGAAGATCAACACTCATTTCTTCTTAAGAGTAATTTGCAAACACAATCAACGACATTTTACAAACCTCACTGATAATCACTTTAGACAAACAATGCCTAAAGGTATTTCATCAATGGAATCATACACAAAGAACCATAGATTTGATAACAACAAGCATTCGACCAAACACATAGCCATTTAACCAAACAAAACATTCATTAGGTAAAACCAAGAACAAACTACATTCAAGATTCAACCTTTCATGGCTACCCTATGACAAATATGAGAAAATCCACATTGACATACTCATCTAGCAAGATTCACATCACATTATACACAAGAAGTTCTAATTCCATGTTCATGGATTTTCATGTCAATGAGCTAAGAAACAGTACACTTTCCTAACATCCTAATACTTCAATCATACAAACATTTCATATTCTCAAACAACCCATGGAATAAATGAAGTAAAACATTACATTAATGGCACAATAAATGCTTCCCAATAAATGTTCATAAATGAGCATGGGAAGTTTCAATCAATTTCTCCCAAGTGATTAACTTAGCTACTAGAATCTATACTAATTAACAACAACAAACCAAACATAATTTAAGCTAAAACAAAGATGAAAAGTAGAGAAAACTAGGGTTTTCCACTGTTGAGAATCAGGAAGAAGGAGAAGTTAGGAAAGATAAAAGATAAGTGCTATTTATAGTAAAAGAAAATGACAAGAATTTTGGCCACTCGTCTTTCGCAACTCGCGACAGGATTTTTGAGAGTTGAGACAGGCACCTAGAAACAACATCATGGTTCATTCTTATTATTGTCTTCTAGCCTTCTATCCATTTCCCTTTTCTTCAAATCTTCAAGTCTTTATGGTCTTCAATGGCCTCCGGTCTTCAAGTCTCGATGTTATTGCCTCGTTACACAAAATCCACTTAGAAAGTGCAAAAGAGTGCAAAAGTTGCCCTTACCTCTCCTAAGAGAATTTCAAGGTAAAACAAAATCTCTAGATGACTAAAGAGTGCAAAAGTGATCCCAAAAGGTCCCAAAATATGCACATAAAATGGACACATAAAACCTCTTTGTACTTAAACCTTACTCGTTCTTGAGTAAGAAAAGATTCAAGCACACAAAGGAATTCCCGCATTCACATCTTAAACTAATATTCCCCTGAATTGATACCTCACAAAACTATCAATATCACACATCCCAAAGTTAAGCTCAAATGAGAATGTACACACAACCCCCATTTATAAATCTACCCAATCATATCAACCTATCAATTCACTAATACCCATAAAAATATCTCCAAGTCCCGAATTGATAATCCCAAATCCAATGGCATCAAGTGAAGTTAAAATTATATCAAATGTTCAAGCATATTCTTCACTTAATGCCAATATATGAAACCAAAAACAAAGCATACCAAGAATCAAGAATTTCATACCTTACTTCATTTTCCCCACTAAGTTACCCAATCCCAAGAGATCCCATGATGTTAGGCTATCCCATCCATCCATATAGCAACCGCAACCTTATGGCAAATGAGTAAAATTGTAGCACATTTATTTTCTCTTTTTCTCTCTTTCTATCATTTTGCCTTGAAGCCCTTTTGGGTTGTCATCCTAGCTGATGTACTTAATTATTCGTGTGTGATAACCATTGCATTTATCGTAATAATTAGCTTGTTTTATATGTTGGATTGTTGGTATTAGTTGAGTTTACGTGACAATGAGTTTAGACACCCATGTTTGGTTTTCTGGTCTAAATCCCACATTTTGTAGACTTAATTGGTACTAATGGACATCTTGTATCCACGAGAACCTAGATCTTCCTTGTGATCATCCTTAGTAGGTTGCCCATGGGTACTTTTGTACACATTTAATGTGAAGGCCGTTCGCAAGGGAAATAGAAGATGTTGAAGGCCGTTCGCAAGGATGGTAGAAGAGATAGAATGCCATTCACACTATAATGGAAGTATATGAAGGACACATACAGAAAATAATTGTAGAAGAAGATTAGAGCAAAAGATAGGTGACATTGGAGTTCAAGGCGGCCAATGAAGAAATGGTAAATCATGGTCCGATGTGTTGCACTAAAGTCTGAGAAAGATCCAAGAAGAATCAGCCTTCAAGGTTGATTCCATAGGATTCTTCTTCTCAAGCGCTATAAAATTGACTAGAACTCTCAAATCGGACTGACGGTTCATTCATAGCAAAGGAAAGAAGTTCAGTCGACCATGGTAGAAACGGGTCGGCGCGGATCGCTTATGGATGGCACAAATGGCCAGCATAAGATAAAGTGGTCCATGCCAAATGTCCTGTCATGGACTGTGCCAAGGGCCATCATAGACCGCGCCAAGCTCGACATGTCACGCATGCATGCTTCTACTTTCACTAATAAATGGCTAAGTATGGGCGCAGACCGTCCTGTTTTTTATGGTCTGCACCGTTCCAAGTGCAAAATGTTAAGACCAGTCAACTGGGTGAGAAGAATCGAGCAGTCTATGCCAAATTACTAAGAAAAATGAGCTTGCTAATGACGGTCCATGCCAAAGACCGTGTCCTGCAGATAAGAAGTTAAAAAATGAGAACGATGTTGGTAGCCCGCGCCAAAGGGCATGGTACGCACCAAAGGAGTCGACGTGGACTGCACCAGACGTAGTGGCTTGCACTAGCATAGACCAAGTACAGGGTGCGGACCGCACCATCCGCGACGGTTCACGCCAGGCTACAGCTGAAATAGGGTTTCTCAATTTTTGGCCTATTTTGGGCCTTTTTTTAGGCCCAATTCTCTACTACTATAAATATAGCCTTTGTCTACTAGGGTTAGGAGATTGGACCATATTTTCATATTCTACTCTTGTATTTAGAGTAATCTTAGAGATAGAAACATTCTCTCTTCTTTCTTTCTTTCTTTACTTTTTATTTTACTTTCATCCTAAGATGTTGAATTCAAATCTTTATTTAAATTCCAATCTTTATTTAAATTCCATGTGTAGGGAATAGTTTTCATAGCTTGAGGATAATTGTATTCATGTGTTGATTTATGATTTTGTGATATTCTTAGTTCATCCTTATTATTGTGCTTGTGATATTATTGTGACTTGTTTTTGAATGTTAGAATTGCATGAATAGTACACTCCATATAAGCACACACTCTAGTCTATATTCATGTTGGTGAAAATATTGATGCCCCACTGGGAAGAGAAACCTCGAATGTGTTAATGGGTAGTTGGGTACGGGTCTACATGGGTGTGTGCATGGGGGATGCCGAGTATTACTTTATTATGTGCCATCACATCAGTCTTAGCTGATTACGTAATGTAATCTGATAGGTTGTGGGTAGAGATAGTGAAAAGTAGCAAGCTAGGGTTGTAAGAGACCCTAATGTCATAGATAAGGTGCCTACGACCCTAGCCTTATTCACAGGCCTAGGGAGTAGAGCATCTATGCATGGGGAAAACAGATCTACAATGGCTAGACCTTGTTGTACTCCACTAATTACAAAGGCGGGAGCAAACCCGACATGTAGGTACATGGAAATGTATGCCATCGACCACACCACGTGTTATGAGCACTATATTAGGTGTATCTAAATCTCACATGTGAATGAATTGAGGATTTAAGCATTAAATCAACCATGTTACGAAAGCATTCCCCAAGTGTTTAGCTATATAGATTACTTGCTTTTTTACTTTCTTGTTTTGTAGTTGTTAATTGAAAAATCAATCCCCCACTCTTTACTATACTATCTATTCCTAGTAACCCGTCCAAATTGACAACCTGAACGAGGTTATGTTTAATTGATTTTTAGGCCCTAGCATCTCTGTGGACATACCCAAGGCTTACCGCTAACTACCCTATTGGTAGCATAGTAGTGAGTTGGGTGCAGAATATAAATTTTATCTTTGACCCCCTTTTTATTGACCTACTATCTTCTGCTCGAGTTAATTAGCTACAATTAACGACCCTGAGTAGAGGCGGGTCAAATTTTGGCACCATTTTTGGGGATGCTAATAAGCTTAACTGTCAATTACTATAGTGTATTAGTAGAGTAGTTAGTATCACTTTTGTTTTTCTTTATTTGTTTGGTAGTTTGTTCTGTTGAACTCTGATGATGTGGGGAAATACCACTCAACAGATGAAAATTTGTAGGGTGTGTCATTTCGATCCTCCTACAGAGTGTTACCCATGGTTGAGCGACTACATGAGGGAAATGGAACTTGCAGTTCAACGAGATCAACGGGAGCGAGAGTGGTGCATGTACCACTACTTACCTGAGTTGATCTCGACCCCAAAGCTAGTGGGTGAGGAGATACTTGGAGCCCTAACTAGTCTTTCAAAGACTAGTGAAAATATCCAAAACCAAGTATCTACTTACATTTGGAATTGTGGGGTTCATATTTCTCACAGTATTGAAACTGCAAGCAAGAAGGTGAACAAGTTGATCATCAAGGTCAATCAACTGATAGGTAGGAATAAGCTTATTGATGAGGAGTCCCAATTACCTTTGTATTTGGATGATTTGAGGAAGTAGGAGCCAATTGAGGTTTACAATGATTATGAGGTTAGTCCTATCTCTGTCAAGGCCATTGACTTTATGCGTGAAGCCAAAGCCCTGTTGAAGAAAATGGGTGATCCCAATCATGAATTTGAGCATAGATCATTAGATCAAACTGTGAATTACCACCTCCTTTGGTTAATATGTATGACAATATTGCATAAGACATGTTTGATGTGAACAAGGGGTTAGCCTTAGAAAAATGATTCCCTGTATGATATATGTTTTAATTTTCTAGAAGCTAACCTAGTGGGGAGTGTGGAGGAGGTTGATTTTCAAGGTGAGAATTGTGTGGAGACCTTATCCAAGAACTTAGAGGAACTAGTTTTACCTGAGACTAAACCTTCAATAGAGGAATCACCTATAGTGGAACTCAACTCTTACCCAATCACTTGAAATATGCTTTCTTAGGCAAGGGTGAAACACGACTTGTGATTATCTCTAATAAACTGTCTAGTGACCAAGAGGGTGGGTTGCTCAAGGTTCTTAAAAAATTCAAGGGAGCAATAGGTTGGACGTTAACTAACATTAAAGGTATAATCCCTTCAATTTGTATGCACCGTATATTAGTAGAGGAGGGTGCAAGACCCGCACGAAAACCTCAAAGGCGACTAAACCCGCCTATAGTTGAAGTAGTGAAAGGTGAAGTCCTTAAGCTACTTAAGGCTGGGTTAATATATCCTATCTCTGATAGTACTTGGGTGAGTCCCACCCAAGTGGTGCAAAAATAAAAGTGGAGTCATAGTAGTGAAGAATAAGGGTGGAAACTTGGTACCCACCTCCATTCAAAATGGGTTGTGAGTGTGTATTTATTACCACCGCTTGAATGCGGTGAATCGTAAGGACCATTTTCCCTTACCCTTCATTGATAAAATGCTTGAAAGGGTGGCTGTCCATGCCTATTATTGTTTCCTCGCTGGCTATTCAGGATAAGGCAAATGACTTCAGGGTCCTCATATTCTTCCAATCTTACCCTTTTGGCCCCCCATTTTTTTCCAATCACTTTCGCCCCTGAACTACCAAAAGTTTTAAATCGTAACCCTTCCATCCAGTCAAACCATTAGCCTCAGCCAATAGCATCAATATTGAGGGAAAATTAGTAATTTCACATTTTCCCTTTCTTTTCTCATTTCTCAATTTTCTTTTCCCCTTTTCCTTTTTTATTTCTCCTTTTATCTTTTCCATTTTCCATTTTCTTTATTTATTTTTCATTTTATTTCTATTTTACTTTTCTCAAACATTTTCCCCTTCCCCACTGAAATTCTCCTCCTCAGCCCATTACTCGACCGCCTGCCGCTATCTCATCGTCACCTGCACATCCTCCATCCACCACCTTTCTAAGACTAACAAAGGTATGATGGCTACCTAAAATACAAATTCACATACTCAAAAAAAATCTCTCAAAAATCAATATTTCTTCACCATGACATCACAGGGAGGGAAATCAAGGGAAGGGGAAGATTGTCATGTCACCAGGGGAAGGGAACCGCTGTGAAAATTTTTGTGTCATTGCCGGAGCCATCGACGAGCGACAAGAAATCAAGGGAAGGGGAATATTTCCATGTCATCAGGGGAAGGGAACCGCCGTAAAAATTTTTGTATCATCGCTGAAGCCATCGATGACCAACGAGAAATCAGGGGATGGGGAAGATGCAGGTGCATGAGGAGAGAAATCAAGATCAGGGGCAGGGAAAGGAGAATGAGGAGGAGAGATCTCCATCTCTGGTGCTTGGTGGTGGTCAAATAACCATCCGAAAAGCTCTCAAAGTGGTGGCACTAGTGGTGGGGGACAAGCCGGTGGACAAGAGCGATGCAAAAGCGGTTCAGGCGATGGATATTAGAGCCACATTGATGGGCCAGGTGTTGCCTGGCGATTTTGGAGATCAGAGCCACATGCGTAGGTTCTGGAGAAGGAGAAAAGGAGAGGAGAAAAGAAACAAGGAAAGAAAAGAAGGAAAGGAGAAATAAAAGGAAAGAAAATGAGAAAAGGAGAGAATGAGAAAGAAAATGAGGTTTGCAAATGGTCGTTGTTTGTCTTTGCAAATTACTATTAAGAAGCAATGAATGTTGATCTTCTATTGGCATTCCCCATAGGTAATAAATGTGATAGAATGAATGAATGGTTCAATAATCTACATTAGGTTTGGAAGTGGATATCAATTGCCCCCAAGGCTTTGTTTTTGTAGTTTTAAAACCCTTTTTCTTAGTTTGTTTGATGATTAGCATAGTTACTTGACTTTGCTAGTTACCTTGTCTTTTAACTTACATAACTTAGGAAAACCAACCAACCAAACCCCCCGCTTTTATATGTGTATATATATCTACTCCTAGCCTAATATCAACCATTTATGTTTAAACGCTTGAGAAAATCCCTCTTCTTCGTGGAGGACCCCGCCTTGCCGCTATCTACTTAGTTGTAGATAGTAAGTATTTAGGGCTTATAAATATTTACTTTGAGAGGTGCAGCGATGAGCTCCCAAATTTTGGCACCGTTGCCGGGGAAGAGGCGTTTATTTTTAGGTGTTTAGGTGTATTTGGTTGCATATTAGCTAGTTGTTTTTATTTTTCACTCTTTGGTGGTTGTTTTTGTTTGGAGTAGGTATTGCTTGTGTTCTTAGTGAATTTTTATCGAGAATTATTGCAATATGATTCCGAGCTTTTGAAAAATATATTTTTTAAAAATGGAGCGTCTCACCTTGAGGGAACTTATGATGAGAAGAGAGGCTCAACAAGCAAGGTTTTGTAGGATGTGTCATTCCGACCATCCTACCGAGTCTTGCTATTTGTTGTGGGAAGAGCACTATGAAGGGGAAATAATCCTTGGTTTCCAAAACCAAGGGTACTATGAAGAGTGCTACGTAGAGGTAGGAGATGTTGGTTTTCAAGGGCAAGAAGCTCAAGAATGGTATCCATACCACAATCCTTACAATCCGGAACGGAGTGGTAATCCGGATTGGTGGTATGAGAATGGGCCGGAAAACCAAAAATGCAAGAAAAATAGTTGGCCATTACCACATTATACCATACCCTAAAACTAAGCCCAACAAGGAAGTTCAAGTTTGACACGTGAGGAAGTTATGAATATAATAGCAAACTTGAACAACTTTACTAGTGAGGAGCTGGACACTCGGCTCTCCTCTAGTGTTGAGGCTATTGAGGGGCATATGAGGAGTATATTAGAAGTGTTGGCCCAAATGGAAGCTCGTGATTCCAAAAATACACCATCCCAAATCGAATTCGAGGATTCGGTGAGTGAGGTCACCATGGAAAATGAGCTTGAGTTCGAAGGGGATGAGGAGTTGGTTGTTGAGGATGAAAAAATGGAGGAAGAGGTGATTGTGCTACATTCATTAGCATCATCATCCTTTCTCCAACCTAGTGAACCAACTCCACCATTTTTGGAAGTTTTGAGGGAGACAAGAGAGGAGCCAAAAGACTACCCCAAGCCTCCTAACCACCCAACTCCCTTTAAACCATCTCCACCTCAACAAGACTTTCCTCTTGAAGTTTTTTATCCCTACCTCTCTACTTTTGGATACTCATGGTGAATGGGTTCAAACCTTTACCATATGGATAGAATTAGGGTCATGCCGACGAACTTAAATATCTGGATCTTTGTCATACCGACGACGTAAAAAAACCCGGCCTTTATTTTGGTTTTTGTCGTTTATTTTTTGTTATTTTGTCTTGTTCTTTTTACAGTGTGTTTTTCTGTTATTTTGTAGCAAATTGAAGTGCATTGCATTGGAGGAGATGAAGGAATGTGATCCATGAGAAAGGGAAGAAATCTTGGAATGTTGGTAAGAGAAGATTGAATTCTTTCTAAGTGTTGGGAAATCCTGTCGTCGCGAGCCGCGACGGACCATCGCGAGTCGTGACGTGATAAAAAATTTTGTGTTAAAATTTAGCTCCTGGCCTCCACTTTTTGCGAGTTACAACAAGTCCGTCGCGAGTCGCGACTAATGGGTCCTCGAGATATCCCTCAAGTAGAACTTGAAAGTCCATTGCCCTCTCGAGACTAGTCCTCAAGACCATCATCCCTCGAGAGCATCATTCCTCGAGACCCACCCCTCGAGACATCATCCCTTCGAGACCTCGACTCGAGCCAAACTCGAAAAGTCATCAGTCCCTCGAGGCCACAAGCCCTCGACTTAAGCTGAAGCCCTTGAGACCTTGGGTTCTCGAGGCTGCAATCCCTTGACTCGAGCTGAAGTCCTCGAGGCATCATCTTCTCGAGACCTTGGGTCTTTGAGGCCGCAAGCCCTCGACTCGAGCCAAAGCCCTTGATGACATCATTCCCTTAAGACCTTCTATCCTCAAGGGAGCAAGCCCTTGACTCAAGTTAAAGCCCTCGAGACCTCGGTTCCTCAAGGCTGCAATCCCTTGACTCAAGCTGAAGCCCTCGAGAAATCATCCCCCCGAGACCTCGGGTTCTCCAGGCCAGACGCCCTCAAGACCAGTTAAGCCTTTTAGCCCCTCGAGATGTCATCTTTCATCCTCGAGCCTAGCTAGACCTAAGCCCTCCCTACCTGTCGCGACTCGGGACGATGCATCGCGAGTCGCGATGGAAAACCAACTTTTCAATTGTGCTTAAACACTGCATAATCCTCCATTCTTCTCCACCAAATACTCCCAAGAACCACCACACATCCACTCATTCCTGCACCATCTTATATATATTGACATATGAAGATTCTTGCATCTTTATAGTATCTTTGTTGATTGTAGTATGCCAACTACATCTTTGTGACTATAATTGCTATATTCTATAATGATGCTTGGATATGTGTTGATATATGTTAGATATTTTTATTGGAAAATCTTATAGTGGTGATTGCATGATGGATTGGTTGTTCTTTGAGAATACTATGGTTATTAACTCTTGATGCTAAACCTAGTATTACCAATCCTTATGTACTTGTGAGTTTGATGTTGTTCTCTATGGTGTTAGTCTTGATTAAACGCCATCAAGGAGACAACATTTTTCTCTAGGGGTGAGTTCTTCTACGACACTTTTGCTCCCCCTTCCGGCTCCAAAACCAATTTCGGGACCGATTATATATAATTACATTGGATTGCGCCATATCACCGACGACTATACAGAGAAACGAGTGTCACTCTACCTCTTAGGTTGAGTTTTATTATTCTTGCCTTACATGTTTACATTGAGGGCAATGTAATGTTTAAGTGCGGGGAGGGGTTAGAGGACTCACATGCATGCTAGCTTCATTTGGGATGCTTTTTTCTACTTTTGATTGGAAAAATATGAGAAAAAGAACAAAAAAAAATTGAAAATTTAAAAAAAAATGGAAAATGAAAAAAAGGGGGAAAGAAAAGAAAACCCGCTAAGTTGAAAGCCCAAGAGGGAAACTTTGGCAACATTGGGGGCCCGTATAGGTAAAAAAACCAAAAGGGTGACCTAGGAAAAAATGAGATGCCAAATGTGCGGAAAAATGTGAGATGTGAGCCAAAGAAACATGATGTGTGGCTAGGATAAAAACCAGAAAGGGCTCCTAGGAAAAATGAGAGAGAGAGATTAAAAAAAGGAAAAATACTATGATTTCACTCATTTGCCGACGTTGGAGTCATAAGGTTTCGGTTGTCATATGGATGGATTGGGTAGCTCAACATCTTGAGATCTCTTGGGATTGGGTAACTTAGTGGGTTGAAAAACGAAGTATGGTTATGAAATTCTTGATTCTTTTGTACTTTGTTTTGGCTGATATATTGGCTTTGGGTGAAGTATGTGTTTAAACCTCCTCTACGGTTTTGACTTCATTTTGTGTCATTGGATTTCGGTAGATATATTGGTATGAAGTGAAAATGTGCTTGAACCTCCTAAATGGTTTTAACTTCATTTTGTGTCATGGGACTTTGGGATTATCAATTCGGGACTTTGAAACCCTTTAATGGGTAGTGAATTGACAAGTGGTAGATTTTGTTAGATTTAGGAACTGAGGTTGTGTGTGTGAAAATTCTCATTTGAGCTTTGATTTTGGGATTTATGATATTGAGAGTTTTTGTGAGGTTCTGATTGGGGGAATATTAGTTAGGATATAGACATATGAATTCCTTCGTGTGCTTGAATCTTTTCTTACTCGAGGAAGAGTAAGATTTAAGAGCGGGGAGGTTTGATGTGCCCATTTTATATGGTTATATTAGGACTTTTGGGATTAACTTTTGTACACTTTTGTGCTCTAGATGTGGCATTATGCCTGGAAATTCTCTAAGGAGAATTAAAAGCAATTTGTGTTTTTATTACTTTTCTAGAGGATTTTGTGTGACAAGGAAATTTGTTTGAAGACTTTGAAGAATAACTTTGAAGATTTGAAGACTTTCATTTGAGCTTTTGAAGAATTGAAGAATTGAAGAAAAGTGAAGTGAAGAGGAGGACATGAAACAAAAAGAAGAAAGAAATCAAGATGTTGGAACTGGGCTTCGTCGCGACTCGCGACGGACGTATGGCCTGAAATCTTTCTTGCTTTTTTGTATTATTAATACTCACCTTATCATCTCCTCTTCATCACCACTTCTTCCTGCGATTATTCTGGGTTCCAACCCTAGTTTTCTCTTCTTTCGTTTCTTAGTTTTTGTAGGTTAATCATGTCTTTTAATTATCTAGCTTAGTTTTATCTTGGGAGCAATGGATTGAAGTTTCCATATCTATATAGTAAGAACCATATCAATCTATTTAGTGATTTTTCTATTGTGTATTTATTGAGCTTTGAATGTGAATTTTTTATAGCATCGATGTTGTTGGAAGCTTGAGTATATGAATTGCTTGTATGATTACTTGTTAGGGTTGGAAGAAAGTAGCTAATTCTCCCCTCTTTTAATGTAGAATCCAAGAGCATGAGTTAGATATTCTTAATGATGATAATGTGTTGATAATTTCTAATTGAATGTGATGATGTTGAACTCATTGTCATGTTTTTTTAGGTAGCAAATGAGATAGATCTATAAATGTCGATCGTTCTTGACTAATGTTGTGTAAATGCATGAATTGGTTAAATGCTTAGACACGGTGTAGTGTTTATAAGTGTTGCCAAGCTTGTTGATTCTTCATGCTCAATGGCATCAATGGGATACTTTTAGTCGTGTTTCGGCTAAGGGATTCATGGGTGAGGTTTGACAAGAGATGTTGAATTCACTCTTGCAAACTACTATCTGAGAAAAATGGAAGATTTATCTTCACAACAAGTAGTGGAAGTAGTGAATAGATTGTTTCACTCGTTCTTGAAGCCTTTGTTATTTAGCATTCATTTGTTCTTAATGCTATGTTTTACTTCATCTAAGCCATGTGTTGTTTGAGAATAGGAAGTGTTTGTATGATTGAAGTGTTAGGGTGTTAGGAAAGTGACGAATTCCTTAGCTCCTTTGCATGAAAATCTAGGAACATGAACTTAGAACTTCTTGTGCATAATGTGTTGTGATTCTTGCTAGATAAGTATGTTAATGTGGATTGTTCTCATATTTATCCTATAGATGCAATGAAAGGTTGAACTTTGAATGTGGTTTGTTCTGGGTTTAGCCTAATGAGTGCTATGTTTGGTTAAATGGCTATGTCTTTGGTAGAAGGCTTGTCGTTGTCAAATCTATGGTCCTTCGTGTATAATGCCATTGATGAAATACTCATATGGTCGTTGTTTTTCTAGGGTGATCATCAATGAGGTTTGCAAATGGTCGTTGTTTGTCTTTGCAAATTACTATTAAGAAGGAATGAATGTTGATCTTCTATTGGCATTCCCCATAGGTAATAAATGTGATAGAATGAGTGAATGGTTCAATGATCTACATTAGGTTTAGAAGTGGATATCAATTGCCCCTAAGGCTTTGTTTTTGTAGTTTTAAAACCCTTTTTCTTAGTTTGTTTGATGATTAGCATAGTTAATTGACTTTGCTAGTTACCTTGTCTTTTACCTTTCATAACTTAGGAAAACCAACCAACCAACCAAAACCCTCAATTTACTTGCTTTTATATGTGTATATATATCTACTCCTAGCCTAATATCAACCATTTATGTTTAAACACTTGAGAAAATCCCTCTCCTTCGTGGACGACCCTGACTTGTCGCTATCTACTTAGTTGTAGATAGTAGCATTTAGGGCTTATAAATATTAACTTTGAGAGGTGTGGCGATGACCTCCCAACTACAATCATTAAAAAACAACTATAATGATGCAAGAATGCAGATTCAACCCAATTGCATTGCTAAAGAAATCATGCCACAATTATGTCCCATGTTACCAATTCAATTCATGCATTGTATATCCCACTCATTAAGACCATCACATAGCAAAATATCAAATATTCCATATCTTAGAAGCATAATCATGTCTACTTAACACCATTCTTAGCTAATATCAACAATTTCAAAATGCTAACATTCATGCCCCATGTCACCAATTCAATTCATGCATTGTATATCCCACTCATTGAGACCATCACATAGAAAAATATCAAATATGCCATATCTTAGAAGCATAATCATGTCTACTTAACACCATTCTTAGCTAATATCAACAATTTCAAAATGCTAACATTCATGCCCCAAAGCTAAACTGGCCTAAGCATCATCCAACAATTTCATATTAACATTAGCTATATTTACCATGCCAAAAATTCCACGTACATACCCCAAATATTTCCCAACCAATTCCAACAATCCACAACTTTTTAAGTTCATACAAATCAACACCCTCATAAATATCACCATTCAAGATCACAAAGGTGAAGAACTAGTGAGAAATACACAAACACCATCAATCCACAACTTCCACGATTTCATCAAAATTTAAAATAAACAAATAATACCAATTCAAGCATGTAAAAGTGAGGAATTGTACCACTTAAATGTGTAGGAAGATGAATAAAACGAGCCCACCTATAATCCTAGCCCAATTTGCCTTGAATTAAAAAACCCCCAAAACCTAGGGTTTCAGGTTCTTCGAGAAATTTGGTTGATTCATGGAATATTTGTGGATTGGAAGAGATTGGGAATGGAGGGAGGATTGATTTTGGAAAAAATGAGGTAATTTCAACAAGAATCAGTGGCGAATGGTGGTAGAGTGGTGGTTTATAGATGAAAGCGGCAAGGGGAAATTGAGAAGCTATGATGAAGAAAGCAGGTTCTGCCTGCTTAAAAGCGTCACTGGACAGGGGTCACAAGTCATGAAGGCCATGGCCACAAATTTTGAAAAGGAGGTCAACCGGGTCCAAAAGTCAATCCGGTCTTCGCGAGTCGCGATGAAGGTGTCGCAACTCATGAAATGTTGGACCTGTGAGCTGAAATTCTTAGAAAATTTTCTGATTCCATCACGCTGTGTTATAGAACCTTCAAAAATCGCGAGGATTCATCACGCTGTGCGACAGATCCTTTGTAGGAGAGAAGGAGAGGTCGTATGTTGAGCAAGGAGAAGAGTAAACAATGTGAGACCTCTACTGGACATAAAATAAAGGTAGAAGAACTTGCTGCAAAGTCGCCTGCTGAGAAGGCGATGAAGACAAAGACTAAAAAAGTTGTTGTAAAGAAAGGTGACGAAAATGCGAAGAAATTTGGTGCAGTTTTGAAGGAGTCTGCTGAGAAGTTGAAGAAAGGTGTTGAAGTGGAAAAAAATGTGGTTTGAAGAGGAAAGCGGATAGTACTGCTGGTGAAGCTTCGGGGTCAGGAAAAATGGTTGCTGGTAAAGAAGGAGCTATGAAACAACAGCACAACCGTCCGAAGAAGCAGGTGGTTGAACGTACTGATGAGAAGGGTAACACATAAGTGTTTTTTCCCTGTTTACAGTGTTATTGTAATATGTTATAAACTGTACTTGTTTATAAGATGCTGTATTTTATAAGATTCATCGTTTATTTGTTATTCATAATTCATGAGTCTTCAGTTTTTCATTTTCCTACATGTTGATAAGAAGTTGTATTTGTTTTATTAAATGTTGCATATGTTAACATTCATGTTGTATTTGTTATTTTATTTCCATGCAAATGTTTTTGTTATGTTTTTTATATTGTACATGTTGGTCTTAATGTTTTCTTAGTTAACTATATCATGTGTGACTGATCTTTGTGTGTTAGATTTAAACTTACACTTTTTAAGACATGTATGCTTAAACTTTTCATATTTTATTTTATTTTAGGGTTTCTAAGAAATTCTCAACCAGCTATTGTCCTTCGAAGCTGAAATCATTAAATGCCTCGCTCACTCCCACCCAAAAGATTGATGTGGAAGATATAGGTTTTGGTAGACTTCTTGCCTTTGACATCTCATCCATTCCTTTTGGAAATGTGCCTTGGCTGGTTGACATGTTTGATTATGTGGGCTGATTTCATATTATTTTATGCCGACTTCTTATTTTTTGTTCTAGGTTTGATCTTATTGGCTGTGTTCAAGAAATATCCCGCTCAAGGTACATCATTATCCCTGATGATATGCTTGATATATTTTGTATTCCTAGGATTCCAGGCTTATATGTTGGTTTGGTTAGGAACAATGAGAGTGGTTTGTCAAGGGATGTGGATATTAGGAATAGATAGAGAGATGAGTTAGATGCTGATAAATATGGTAATATTCCTCATGTTAATATTTTTTAGGAGCTGGGTAAACTAGGTGATGGTGGTGAGCGCTTTAAGATATTTTTTGTTATGTATGTCATGTGTAATTTCTTGGCGCCAACTACTAGAAACTTGGTTGATTTTAAGATAGTGCTTTAGAGAATGTTGGGACCATTAAGAGTCTTGATTGGTGTGGCTTAGTGCTTGATTGTCTCTATGAGGGTGTTAGGAGCTTCAAATTTGATTCAGGTAAAAGAGATGTGTCTTGTGTTGGCGATTGTGTGTTTGTATTGCTGTTGGCTTATATTTATAGGTTTCCTTTTAGAGGTCAGCCTGACACTACTAGACTGCCCTTGTGCATTCATTGGCCGAACAAATCTCTGCTTGACAGAGCTTATTATCTTGAAAAATGGGTTATGCTAAGGGGGTTATGGTAGAGGCTATTTTTCCTTTGACAAAGGATGGGAGAGTGAAAGATAAAAGGAGTAGCCAGCAGCAATCTGAGGAAACTCACAATGAGAATATTCGCCATGAGGGGCTTCATACACCGACTGGTGCATGTGATTGCATTGCTCAGGAGCCAGGATTTATTTCGTATCAAATTCCTAGTGGCATCATGAGCAATGAAGACATTGACAAAGCTACTAGCAATGTAAGTATTTTTTTGTCTTTTTTAATACAATTTTTAAAAACTAGTGCATGTTGTTTTAAAATTAATGCAGATGTTAGTTAATCTAATGCAGTTTATAATTAATATTTCCTTTCAAGACATTTTTTTTATTTTTTGTTGGAATAATCTTTGTTCTTCTCTATCAGCCTTTTCATAGGGCTTGTCTCATTTTCAAACGAGACATGGAGGTCATTACGCACGTGTTGGTTCAGAACCTTGAGAGGGAAAATGCTAATCCAATTGTGCGACCACAACAGTAGCTGCAACCACAACCACAACCTCAATCAGAATCACAGGAAGAGGGAAAAACCACAACAAATGAGGATCATGTTCATGTCAAGATGACATAGGAAGTTATGGAAGACCCAAGGATACATGAGTGGGTTGATAAGATAGTTGAAGAATACATGAGAAAAACTCATTCTATGATTCCTTCATTCTCCCTTGGGATTAAAGGACTTGAAGATATGTAGCTTTAGCGTCTTTGAATTATTTTTGGATGATTTGTAATCAGATTATTTTGTGACTGATTGGTTTGTTGGTGACATGTTAAGCGCAATTGAGACACTGTTTTAGGATATTTTTTTTAAGGTTGAAGGTGTATTTGGATGATTTGTGACTGATTGTTTTGTGGGTGATATGTTGAGCGCATTTGAGACGCTAATTTAGGATTTGTTTGTAAGGTTGCAGGTTTTATGAAACAAATGCATATTTAATTTGAAGTACTATTTGTATGCTTTTAATTCCAAGTTGATTTTTGAATTATTTGATGTGGTTGATTGTGTTGATTTTCTGAGCTTATAGGAAAACAAATGCAATTGATAGGTTAATAAACTATAGGTGAAGCTAAGAAGTTATACATGTATTCAGTGGTTTTCGTATCACTAAAATTATGTGAAATATAATACAAGTCACTTTTAGGGAAACAAGTGCATGTTGAATGTTAAGAACTAATATTTGTATGTTTATTAATACCAAGTTACATTTTAGTTATGTTATATGGTTTATTGTGTTGGCTTTCTGATCTCAGAGGAAAACAAATACAATCCCTAGGTTAATAAATTACAGTTGTAAACTAAGTAATCACATATCAGTTAGTTGGTATTCTGTATTTCCATATCAATAAAATTCTGTGAAACAAAGGTTGGTACATGGGCAAGCAAAACAAATGCAAGTTATAATTTGATAATTATAGTTGTAAGTTAAAAAATACAGTATGTTATTGAATGTATAAAAATCTTAGGTAAACAAAAATCTTAGGCATATAGTATGATCCAGAAAAAAAATCAATATATAGCTAAACAAATGCAACTTGTATCCTAAACAATGCTACTCTTTACAGTGTTTTTACATCTGGTGTTTTTGTGCTGAATTCAGTAGTTTTCTTCCTTGGTTTTTTTATTTCCCATGCCTGATTTCAGCCTTTTTCCCCTTCCTTTTGTCTTCACTTGGGCTGGATCCATTACCTTAGGTGCACTTGTTATAGTTGAGTTGCATTGGCTACTTGTGGCTGATTGTTGAATGGCATTGGTTTTCGAGGCCAACAAGCTTTCCATTCTTGCTGAGCAGGTGTCAAACATCTCTTGAATAGCTCTTCTAGCTTCCGAGTTTCCTTTTTTTTAGAACCGGATTGTAGAATTTTCTAGACATATGGTTCCTCCAGGAAACTACACCGTTGGTGCTTTCCGATTGTTATTTTCCTTGGCCAAGAATCCCATCCCATACTTCTGTTTTGGCCGTTTTTGTCCACCTTTTAAGGATGTACTTTGCATGTATTTCTATGATGGAATGAAGGTGCAATATTCTGAGAGTGTGAAAGCACAACATACCTGACACCTCAAAGCATTTGGATGTGCATTGTACTTCAACCATCCCATCTTCATTTTGTACTCGGCTGTCTCATATTTGGATTCATCATGTTCTGGGCTGACCTCATTTTTTTTGTCGGTGGTTTAGAGCTGAGAACAGGTCCTTGACCTTAGTTGCTATAGCTAGGGAAATTTCCTTTTTGAATCCTTTGTACAATGAAAGTGTGTAAACCTGAGCAACATATTTAACCAAACCTGTACAGGCCCAATAGTGGGAAATAAATGCATACTGGAAGTTAACAAATTTGGGTTCCAGACTAAGTAATACATATTCTTAATGTAAACATACCTGCTTTGTTTTGATATTTTGGATTTGCTTTTGTACATGTATTTTCTTTTTCTGCTTCATCTCTCCTCCACTTACTGATTGTTTGGTTGAAGAGCTCATAGAAGTGTATCTGTGTTGTTGTTTTGTTTGCACTGAAGCATAGTGCATGGTTGGTGCTTTTGCTTCGCTGTGATGATAAGATGCCTGCTGAGAAAATATCCTTGCTGAATGTCGTGCTCCATTTTCATAGATGTCGTACATGTGTTGAAACCAGGTGCTACTTTCCAGCTTGTATGTGGCGATCATGGAAGTCCATTTTTCTTCAAATTCTGCTGGATTACGACATCTTTTCATATAGTAGTTTAGATTTCTTTTGAAGGATTCATCTTTCTTTAATATCCCATAATGCTGTATTGCATTTTGTTTTATGTGCCACAAGCACAACCCATGTTTTGTGTCTTGGAATACCTAAAAGTTGCAACAAGAAATGGAAGTTGATTAGAATACATACTGTAAGCTGATAGGTGCAGAAGCTAACATTCCCTACTCAGTTTCAGGTCTAAGAAATAAAATTTCTGAAGTTGCATCATTTTCAGGAAACTTCATTTCTAAAGTAACAAGTGCAACTTATAAGTTATGTAATGAATACTGTAAGGTAAGAGGTGCAATGTCAAAATAGTGCATATTCAATGCTCAGAACTGCAAGCAACAAATTTTCACAACATACTTCATTTATTGCCCTGCCCATGGCAGGATGTTGATCTGTGAATATTGTGATAGGTTCTCTCCTTTTCATTGATTTCTTGAAAGTGTTGAGGAGCCACACAAAAGTATCAGCCAACTAATTTTCTATATAATCACACACAAACATTTTTATGTTCTAGTGATTATTGATTCATACTATTGGCGCACAAATCAAGTTATACTTTTTTGTTCTGTCTGTAGTGTCAAATATGGTGACATCTCCTTAGAGTTTATAGTTCTCTAGGATCATTGATTCTCCCCAAAACTCTGCTGAAAGTTTTGTTTCCTCGTCAAACTAGACTTTGAAGAAGAAATCTTTATCCTTGTCATTGAGTTCCATGAGTTTGTCAACAATATTTTGAGCATCTCCATTTTCTATTTCTTTCATTCGAAGTTGAATCACAAAGTTGAGGTGGTGTTTCATCGTATGCCCTAGATTTTCTTCTTCACAAGCTTCAAAAGACATGTATTTATATCCTACAGTAGGTCTTAAACCTATCTATTCCATTGTTGTGACGGTCTTTCCTTTGTCTTCAGTAATCCTCCGTTCACTCCTACTGAGATACTGCTAGGCTGGTCTTGTTAACTCATGATTGTGTACGGTATTGTGGTGTGCCACAATGTAATAATCCTACTCTAGCTTCACTCTAATTTAAGCTACGCATCATTCTTTTCAGAAAGATTTTCATCATCCACGCAAGGAACAGGGCTGGTAGTGCTTGTTTTTAATCTTTTTGGTTGGCCTCTAGCAGAGCAGTTGTAGTACTTTTCACGAATCTGACTTTTGTTGTTTAAACGTTGGCAGTCTTTCCTGTAGCTGAAACCAATAGCATTTGCATGCTTCTTGTACAGAGCATGAAGTGCTTCCAATTTTTTTGCTTTTACACCAGTAAGATTTTCAGTGGCATCAATTTCATTTAAATTTGGAAAATCTGTACCTGTAATAATAAAGAATACAATTTCTAATTTAAGATATGCATGGTGTAATGTAAGTTGTGCATAGTGTTCAGGAAGCTATTTAAAATTAGAAAATTATAGAAGCTTTGTTCTGATAAGCATATCAAATACTACTTGTAGTGTAACATATGCAAAGTGTAGTGTATTTTGTACATGTTATAATCTGAACAATGCACACGTTTGTCAAAAGTTGGAATTGACAAATGCACTTTTTGTGTTTTGTTCATTTTAATCTATTGCATGTTTATTTGTAACATATACATGATTTAACTTAACAAATGCATAAATTGTACGAAATTTCTGTGCAGCATGTAGTTTATATTGGTAATGTTTCCACATGTTCATACATGTTCATACTAGTCAAAGTTCTATGTGCAGAAGTTTAAAAAAAAACTAGATTTTATTCATTTCGATTCCAATTCAACACTAGATTTTAGTCTGATGTCAGAAAATCATACCTTCATTGGAATTGTGTAATATTTCAGCTTCTTGCAACTGAATTTCATATGCTTGAAGTTGAATACTGCCGTTTACAATCGTGTTTTCTACTACACATTCCCACTCAAATTTCACTGTGCAGAAGTTTCAAAAATAGCTATATTCATTTCGATTGCAATTGAACACTAGAATTTCATTCTGATGACAGAAAATCATACCTTCATTGAAATTCAGTAGTATTTTAGCTTATTGCAACTGAATTTCATTTGCTTGAAGTTGAATCTTGCCGTTTACATTCGTATATTTTGCTGCAGATTTGGATTCGACAGAAGTTGTTTATATGATCAAAGCACTTGAAATTTCTTCTGTTTCAATAGGTTTTAGCGACAGATTTGGTTGAGTCGGAATTGAGCCGATGAAATTGAGCCAATTGTTGTCGTCGGAGGACATTGCCATGGATGAGGAGATCAGAAACGCGCAGTCGAGAAGATCAGAAAGCTGAGGAAGATTGGATTTTTGTTGAGAGATTTTTGGAGAAGAAACAGAGAGTAGTGTGTTTTTTTGTGTGAAACTGTGTTTTGTGATTGAATTTCACCGCATGAAATATGTTTTTTTGTGTTTCGAGTGTTTTTTGTTTAACTCTCCATTATTTGCAAAACAAACCCTTCCTATCCATAAGCCTAGCCTGTCCATAAGCTTATGGACAGACCCTATTAGGAGACCCACTCCTTTAAAAATACGAAACCTCAAATGTTTGATTAAGTTAAATTGTAGCAATAATATTACACTCGTGAACACGTGGAAACTCTCTTGGATGCCTGTCAACTTCTAATTCAACTACCCCCACCCCCGTCTCTATCAACGTTGAAATATACTTCCTCCGTCCCAGCTTATTTTACTTAATTTGACTTTTGACAGTCAACTTTTTCAGTTTTTAAATATTAATATCTTTATTTATATGTGTAAAAAAATTTTGAAAAAATAACAACTTAAAAAATACGTTACGATGAATCCAACAACATATAACATGATAATAGTTTTATACATACAATAATAGAATTTAGTGGTCGAAGTTGACTAAGTTTAATTGCCAAAAGTTCAGTTAAGGAAAATAAGTTGGGATGGAGGGAGTATATATAATGGAACTTGTGTTTTAAGGTTTCAAGCAATTGATGAAACCAACTTTGATAATGTATTTTGCTATTGAGAAGACCATGTTCATCATTTTATGATCATTTTCTCCATAGCCACCTACCGATCATTTCCCAGTCCCTATTTTTTTCCCCAGTCCCTATGATTTCAAGAAAACCATGTCTTGCAGCTTCAAACACTCCTTTGATAATGATCACAAGATCTTCTTGCACAATCACTTATAATTATTCATCAAATGAGTTCTTGTATATTCAAATTTTACCAATTAAGTTGTTAAAGTGATACGAATTTCTCAAGAATTAGAAACACAAAATTTTTATGTGTATCATTAATTGTTTTTATTACTATTTAGAAATACTTAAGAATTTTATCTAATTAATCAAATGAGTAAATTAAATGGTGTATTTTTTGCTACTGGGATATTCTAAAGGACAAAATGATCTATTTGGAGAAGCGGTAACAATGACAAAAACAATGATGAAGGTATGGCATACAAGAAAATTAGAAACCAAAAATCTCCTACTTATACAAAACAAGGATTGAAATAGAAAAGAAAAGAAAGCCACCACAGAACACCATAACTATGAATGTAGATGCATCCTAGTCTTCCAACACGTCGACAATTGGCCTTATAGCTAGAGATTGGACTGGTAAACCTTGCCTAATTCAATCTTTAACTATCACTGCTAGTACACCATTAGAGGCTGAAATGAAAGCTATCCAAGCTGCAGCTAGGAGCTTCACTAGTTTGGACCCCGGCTGTTCTTACATAGTGTAATCAGATGCCATGCTTATGGTGAACATGATAAACAATCCCAGAAATGCCAAATGGTCTCTATATGTTTTAGCTTTCGAAATCCACTCTGAACTTAAGAAGGCTACACTCAGGCATGCCTTTAGAGAATGTAATGCAGTGGCTGATGCAATCTCAAAGCATAAACCTTCACAACCAAGCATCAGCATCTCTAACATCCCACCAATCATCAAAGGCCTTATTCACCTGGACATTAATAATTTCTCTTACATTCGAACATAGAAGCATGCTACTAGAGGATAGTACTGTTGGAGTTTTTTTATTTCTTTTGCAGGGACATAGCATGGACATTGAACTGAGTTTTGCTCTTTCGCGATGGCAACCGAGCTCTCGAGCCTGCACTCAAGCTTTAGAGCCCTCGAGCCTTGGAACCCTCGAGCACTGGATACCTCGAACACTAAAGCTTAGAGTCCTCGAGCCTAGGAGGTCTCGAGCACTGGATACCTGGAACACTCAAGCTCTCGAGCCCTCAAGCCTAGGAGGCCTTGAGCCCTGGATTCCTCGAGCACTCATGCTCTCGAGCCCTGCCGCCCTTGGAGCCCTCGAGCACCTGAGACCTCGAGCACTCAAGCACTCGAGCCTTCGAACCATCGAGCTATGGAGCCCTCGAGCACTGGATACCTCGAATACTCAAGCTCTTGACCCCTCGAGACTAGGAGGCCTTGAGCCTTTGATCCCTCGACCACTCAAGCTCTCGAGCCCTGCCGGCCTCGAGCCATTAGGCACTCGAACCTTTGATCACTCAAGTACTCGATCCCTCCATCAACCACTCAAGCACTCGAGTCCTCGAGACCGCGGACACTGGTTACCTCGAGCCCTCAAACATTCGAGCCCTCGAGCACTGGAGCCCTAGAGCATTGCAGCCCTCGAGCACTGGAGCCCTCGAGCACTGGAGCCCTCGAGCACTGGAGCCCTCGAGCAATGGAGCCCTCGAGCAATGGAGCCCTCAAGCACTGGAACCCTCGAGCCCCGGAGACCTCGAGCCCTGGAGCCCTCAAACACTGAAGCCCTCGAGCAGTGAGCCCTCGAGCACAGGAGCTCTCGAGCACTGGAGGCTTTGAGCACTAGAGCCCTCGAACACTGGAGCCCTCAAACACTGGAGCCCTCGAGCACTGGAGCCCTCGAGCACTGGAGCTCCCAAGCATTGGAGCCCTCGAGCACTAGAGCCATCGAACACTGGAGCCCTCGTGCACTGGAGGCCTCGAGCACTGGAGCCCTCAAGCATTGGAGGCCTCGACCACTGGAGCTCCCAAGCATTGGAGCCCTCGAGCACTGGAGCCCTCGAGCACTGGAGCCCTTGAGCACTGGAGCCCCTGACCACTGGAGCCCTCGAGCACTGGAGCCCTTGAGCACTGGAGCCCCTGACCACTGGAGCCCTCGATCACTGGAACCCTCGATCACTGGAGCCTTCGAGCACTGGAGCCCTCGACCACTGGAGCACTCGAGCACTAGAGTTTCTCACTCGAGCCCTCGAGCACCTAAGCCCTCGAGCCCTTATACCATCGAGATGTAGAGCCCTCGATCACGGGATACCTCGAACACTCATAATCTTGAGCCTTCGAGCATAGGAGACATCGTGCCCTGGATCCCTCGAACACTCAAACTCTCGAACCCTGCCGCCTTTGAGCCATCAGACACTCGAACCAAGGAGCACTCAGACACTCGAACCTCAAACCATCGAGCCTCGAGCCCTCGAGACCTCGAGCCACCAAGTACTACTTCCTCTCCTCCGTAACCATTAGTCCACTAGTATTAGACCTTTCTTTTGAGGGCAACGAGGTTTCCTTATCAATGTAATATTTCCAAAACAACATTGTACATCTTTTGGTTCTAAATAGGTTTGGGGAACCTAATAAATACCCCCCAAAATTTTTTTTAAAAAAACAAGGGATGAAATAGGGTTTCATTTTTAAGTTTCAAATTGACCCCACTTGATGGGTCATTCTTTTGAGGGAGTTACTCATAGGTGATGGGATCAAAGATAGAGATATATATTGTTGATCCTGTACTCAAACTACAAAAAGGTAGCTAGTGGCAAGTTTGGGGTCGTCCACAGAGACACTAGAATTTAAGAGTTAGCTCGATACAACCCATAATTGGGCATCACTCCAATTTCTTGTTGGAAATAACAAGTACTAAAATAGATAATTTGGGGGGGGTTGTTATTAACAAACTACAATCATACAATTAGCGAGAAGTAAAGTATGATTAACTAGTCTTTGGGTTATTTGCGTAACATGACCGATTAAATAAATGAATTTCATCCGAGATTCAATCACATATAGATATATAAACATAATTTCATTGCCTATGTCACATGGTGTGGAGATGGTCGGGAATTCTGTCACACAATGGTTTGGCTCCCTTTAAACCATCATGCCAACTCAATAACTAGAGATGCACTCCAATACTTCATACTCCGCATTTAATCCCCATTATCTCACTCCTGATGCTAACACGCTCCCGCTTAAAGGATCTAAGTCTTGCGTACGTAGCAACCATTAGGTGTGGGAGTAAGGACAATACATCCCAGACACTGATATACCTCCACTCGGGGTCGTTAATTGTAGCTAATTAACTCGAGCGAAGGCTGAGTAAGGTCAAACTCACTGCTATGCTACCCAAAGGGTAGTTAGCGGCAAGCTCTAGGTATGTCCACAGAGATGCTAGGGCATAGCAGTCAATTAAACACAACCACGTCCGAGTTATCAATCCATCCATGTTTCCGGGAATAAATAGAATAGTAAACTGAGGGGGGGGTTGGTTTTTTAGTTAACAACTTCAAGCATGAAAGTAAAAAGCATGTAAACTATATTAGCTAGACACTTGGGGAATGTTTGCGTAACATGGATGATTTAAAGCATCGATCCTCGATTCTTTCACATTTGAGATTTCAACAACCTAATCTAGTGCTCATAACATGTGGTGTGGTCAATGGTCAGCACTTCCTCGTACCTATCACGTAGGGTGCTGGGAGGTAGGCACTTTATCTATGACACTAAGACCTCTTACAACCCTATCTTGCTACTTTTCGCTATCTCTACCCGTAACCCTTTAGACTAAATAGTTAGCTAAGAATGGTGTGCTGTCATTATAACAATAAAACTTGGAAAAGACCTACGTGAACACACTCACGTGGACCCGGACCCTACTACTTATATCACATCCAAGGTTTCTCTTCCCTGGAGGAGGGGTATCAATATTTGCACCAACATGAATGTAGAGTAGAGTGTGTGCTAATGGAGTGTACTATTTATGCAATTATAACATTCAAGAACATGTCATAATAATATCACAAGCACAATAATTATGATGAACTAAGACTCTCACAAAAGTATAAATCAACACATAAATACAATTATCCCCAAGATATAGAAACTACTTCCTAGACATGGAATTCAAATATAGATTTGAATTCCATATCTTTAGGCTAAAGCAAAATAAAAAGGAAAGAAAGAAAGAAGAGAGAATGTTTCTCTCTCTAGGATGCTTTCAAAATTACAAATAAACTAATGAAAAATGATCCAAGCCTCTAACCCTAGTAGGCTAAGGCTATATATATGCACACAAAATAGGCAAAAAAAGGCAAAAAATGTGTTAAAACCCTAGTCAGCTGCTGTTGGCGCAGACCGCTGCGGATGGCACGGTCCGCGCAACAACCTTGCCTTGTGGTGGCGTGGGGCGTGTCACATTCCTGGCGCGGGCTATGGCATCTGGTGTGGGTCATGTCGGGTGCGGTCTATGTTATCTGGCACAGTCCGTTGTTAGGATAGTCATTTTTGCACTTCTGACATGCGGTCCGTGTTGTTTGGTGTGACCTGTCATCAGAATTCTTATTTTTCTCAGTATTTTGATGTGGGCCGCTCAATTCTTCACATCCCTCCGAGTGGTCTTGAAAATTTTCACTTGGAACGGTGCATAGCGTAAAAAATGGAATGGTTCGTATCTATACTTAGCCATTTTAGAGTGAAAAAGAGCACTTGAGCACGCAGGCCGTCGAGATTCGCACGGCTCGTGCTGGGTCTTGGTGCAGCTCATGCCAGAAACCCTTGGTGCATGTTGTATAGTGTGGTGTGGGCCTTTGGTGCTCTGCTTGGTGCCAACCATGAGCGGTCCACGCCAACCCGTTGATGCTTTGGCCTCCTGAATTTCTTTCCTTTGCTACGGGTGAACCATTAGTCCGTTTTGAGAGTTCTTTTAGTCAATTTTGTGGTTTTCGAGGAGAGGAATCCAATAAAAACAACTTCAATGGCTGACTCTTCTTGGATCATTTGCAAAATTTGGTGCAACTCTTGGGACATCTCTGTTGTACCTCCACCCGAAGGCACAATCTACCTCTTTATGCATCATTGTATACTCCTTGACGTCCAAATGGAATTTGATCATCCGGTGTCCATCATTGTCCATAACTAGCCATAGAGTAGCTAGAAACTCTAAAGTCCACAGGATGTATGTCTTCGAATGTTTCTCGAGGAACCCCTCTAGACTTACCTGTTTCAATGGATAGGTAATGGGCTCGAGTAAGCCTAGAGCTGCCAAGGTGTCTTTGCATGAAAATCTAGTCTCGAATATTCTCCTCCTCGGCTCTCTCAAATGCCACCACCTCTGAGCTGCAGTCCTAGAGATGTTGGCCAATCCTATGAATTCTTCAGCCACGAACGTGGGGTTGCGAGGAAAGGAGTCACCGGCTTGTGGCTTGCACCCTTTACCGGTTCTTCCTCTTCTCACCCCATGAGGACTTCCCTTTCTCTAACACATTATTTTTTGGAGGAATACTAACAAAATGAAGGAAAAAGTGGTAATGTGATCATAAACAAGGCATGGGCCACATTATCATTCCACAAGGCAATTCCTCCTAAATAGCCCAATCATTTAAAATCATGATAATCTAAGCGTGGAGGCTATTTAAACAAGAGCATTCTCATCAAACAAACTCATGTAGATTCATACCAACCCATAAATAAGATCATTCAATCAAGATTCATCTCCTCCTAAATCACCCAACACATGAAGAACATATCATCCAAGCATAATAGCACATCACAGCCACCCAAACTTTCTTCAACACAAGATTATGCATAAAACCAAAACACATTTCTCAACAACATACACTCATTCTAGAATCATACTTTACATAATACCACCACAATGTTAATAAAGAAAATAAACAAGGAGTTCAATGGATTACCCAGAACTTGAAGCTAGGAGTTGCAATATCTAGACAAAAAGAAACAAAAATTGCTAATTTTTGAGATTAAAGCTTCAAAATTTCAAGTTCACCGAGAATGTGTGTGGGTGAGTGTTTCTTGAAAAGCTTGAATATCAAATAACTCAATTACGTGGAAGAATACCAAGGATCTAAAAATTCAGCAAAGGTGATAAGGGGGAGAGGTACAATTAGGATAATGATGGAATTTTGAAAATTGCATATTAGGGGAAAATAATACCAATCAATTAATTAACAAGGTGTGTTGGAAGTACTATTTGCATAAAAAATCCTAAGGAATTAGGGAATTTCAAAATTTATGAACTAAGATGCATTTTTTAGTTTGAAATTCAGAATTTTTGAAAATTTCCATTTTTGGAACAATTTGACAGTGCAAATGGGTCAATGACAAGAATAACCTCTCGCAAAAGGTACCTGGTATGGACCCGCCCTCGTGCCAATGGTCCATGGTATGGACCGTATTGCCTGGCGCAGTCCGTGCCAGATCATGTTGTGAGGCCCCTAATGCCAAGGTTGTTTGGCGTGGACTGTGTTGCTTGGCGTGGACCGTGAAAGCTCATGGCACGATGCTGCCACACTTTTGATCCCATTTCCTTAGTTTTTCCACTCTTTTTTCGAAATAACTATGTCACCCATCAAATTTAATTCTATTCAAACAATATCACAAGACTCAAACTCAAATTTACAATTCAAACAACAGTTTCATCTAAAAAATCCTCATCAAAAACAAAAACATGAAAAATCTACTCACTACTCAAAATCATGAAATAAAAGTAAAAAGAAGCACATTATATTTATCATCCTGCTCATGACTTATTTCTTTTTCAAGCAATTTTAGTTAGAACCACTTACCCGTGGGTCTCCGGAATCTCAATCGGCGACTGCACCCATGATGACATTGTCGTGGAGGGGTCTCCACAACGTGTTAGCTTTACCTTGGGGCGCTTTGTCCGCCGTAGAAAATGAATTACCGTGCCTTGCTAAGGTTAAGTCCGTGAGCATCACTTTGGGGTTAGGAGGAGGTCGAGGGGGTTTTAAGCCCTTGACACTCTTCCTTTCCGCTGCAAGTTGGTTAGCATGGAAAAGCAGTATAACATAGATATGTTATCACTCGATTAATGTGATGTCATGAACTCATCAACACTATCATCATCAACAAGGGATTCATCCAAATGCTCATACTCATTTGTCACACAAGAAGATTCATGTAAATTATGCTCATCACAAAGGGTCACACCTTTTCACATAAAAGAAGAATCAGTCGAATCATGCGTAGACTTATAGATGCAAAATTCCACTTTATCCACATCATCTCTAGAGTTAAGGTTCCCAAATGGACATCAATTTTAGTCCTAGACATTTTATGGAACGGTCTCCCCAAAAGTATTAGGGGTGCACTAACATCATGGGCCATATTAAGGACATAAAAGTTCACTGAAAATACCAACTTTCCAACACGCACCATCACATCCTTCATGAGCCCGGGAGGGCTAGCTTGGGAGTGATCAGCGAGTCAGACAATCACTCTAGTTTACCTAAGTTCACCTGTCTCTAGGCATTCATAAAGACTAAATGGGATCACATTTATGGATGGGCCTAAGTCTTTCATGGTATTTTCAACAAGCTTTCCTCCCAAGGAGATAGGAATAGAGAACATTCAGGGGTCCTCGCATTTTTTAGGCAATTTTTTATGGTTCAAAATGGCGACTCCCCCCATTTTAAAATGTTCTACCTTCTTAGTTGGTCTACTTCTTTTTTTGTGCGTGCAACATTAAGAAACTTAGCATACGATGGAACATTTTCAATTAACTCCAAGAAAGAGATTGTTACCTCGACTTTTTCAAAGATCCTTCGAATGCTTGCATTATTGGTCACCACCTTTAGTCTTCCCCTCAATGCATTTGGAAATGTTGGTGGGATAGTCACTTGTGCCTCGGGCGGTGGAAGCTCCTTGGAAGGCGCTTCCTTGACCACAATTTCATCCTCTTCAAAATTTACCTTATTAGACTCCAATACCCTATCGTCTTCTTGCATCACCTTATTCTCGGACTCACAGACTTCCTTCCCACTTCTTAACTTGGGTGCACTCACGTTCCTTGGATTGATCTCAGGTTTGGAAGGGAGTTTTCTGGACTCTTTGGCCTTAAGTTAGTTCATCGAGGTGGTGAGTTTCCCAACTTGGACTTCGAGGTTCTTGATTCTTGAGAAAGTCGTATTGCCAAGTTCTTCAATCTCGCACCTTTTCCTCTTTGCGAAGACTTCATGTTTCTTCCCTAATTAACCGTTGGCTTCTAAAATATCTTCTCGATCCAATTTATAGATTTAGGCATGGTTGTTGGAAGGGTATTCACATCTCGGGTATTGTTGAGGCAGAGCTTGCCCACTCTGATATCCTTGAGGTTAATTGTCTTCCCTACACCAAAATTTTGGGTGATCTTGGTATCTTGGGTTGAACGAGTTTGTGTATGGATCTAGCCTTGCATTGCATTGATTCCCCCGGAACCCTTGTGGCTGACCCCTAAAAAATTGTGGTCTCTCTCTCTATTGTTGTACTTTGGAATATGCCTCGGTGTCGTGGTCAAGGTTGCAAACCCTGCACACTTTAAATTGATGAACCTTCCCTCACAAGAGTTCCTTCATCATAGAAGCAAGAGCTTGGACTTGTTCCTCCAACTTAGGTTATTACGAGGGGACATACAAGACCTTAATCCTTGACCTTGTGCCAAACTATCACATTCCCTTGGTCATTTCTTCAAAGGGAGCAATCGAATCCTTAGGGCTTTTGTTGGCAATTGATATATTACATGCGACATTAACTATTCGCATGTCTTCATCACATAACCCTTTGGAAAAATAGTAAACTAGGTCTCCCTCCTTGAAATGATGGTATGGACAGCTTGTAAGAAACCTCTTGAAATGCTCCCAATAGTTGTAGAGTGACTTAGTAGCTCCCTGGGTGATATTAGATAGCTGTTTCTTCAGTCTGACAGATTTAGATGCCGAAAAGTACTTTTCCAAAAATCTCCACTTTATATCCATCCAAGAGCCTATACAGCCGGGAGGTAAGTAGTATAACCAATCCTTAGCTCCATCTTGAAGAGAGAACAAAAATTCCCGAAGATTATAGACATCCTCCGAAACACCCGGAGGCTTCATATTGGTAGAGACTAATTGGAACTCCGAGAAGTGCTTGTTTGAGCCTTCCTCTGTCATTGCGTGGAAGGTGAGAAGACGGTGGATTATTGCTCTCTTTAGCTTGCAGCTCACATTTGGTGGTAATGGGCAGAATGTGATGCATAACGGCTAATTCTCCAAATTAGGGACTAGGAGCTCCCATAATATTTTGTTATCCTCCGCCATTTCTTGCGGCTCTTCTACCAAAAAAACTGGCCTCGGTTGAACCTCAACTCTAGCCTCCACTTCCTTCATTTCCGACTACCTTTGTGATTAGTCGGGTAATGCAAAACTCCTAAGTTTGTGGTATGAGTATTTACCATAAACTAGGGGCTAACAATACCTACCCAAGGCTACACCAACAAATAGATTAAAGGCAATAAGATCACTAATAGGCAGAATCAATCAACAACAGTAACAAACAAAAACAAAACAAAAAAAAGCAATACTAACTACTCTACTAACACAGTATGCTAATTAACAATTAAGCTAATTAGCATCCCTGGTAGCGGCACCAAAATTTGACCCGCCTCCACTCGGGGTTGTTAATTGTAGCTAATTAACCCAAGCAAAGGCCGAATAAGATCAAAGATAAAATTATATTCTACACCCAACTCACTACTATGCTACTGATAGGGTAGTTAGCGGAAAGCTCTAGGTATGTCCCCAAAGATGCTAGGGCTTAATAGTCAATTAAACACAACCACGTATGGGTTGTCAATCCACCCGTGTTTCTAGCACTATAAGAGACAACACCTTACTTCTGTTCTTCAGGGGTTTTTACCTCGATTTTTAGTAAAACAAATCAAGGTAAATGTGGCCAGAGTAAAAAATAGGTTTTTTTTACCTCGGTTCAAAACTGAGGTAAAAGTAGTTTTTACCTCGATTTTTTGGAAAAAGAACCGTGGTAAATACTCCAATAGCCAACAAGGATACCAGTTAAAATGCAACATCGGTAACATGTGGAGGCGACCGACAGGCCTAGAAGCTTGCGACGTTGCCACGATCGGTGTCGCAATTTTAATGTGCAAAGTCGTTTGTTCTTGTACATGATGTTTCTCATTTAAATTACCGATGTCACATCGTCATCAACTTTTGACTCCGGTTACAAATCGTAGTAATTATTTTCTTTTACTCTGGTTTTATGTAAAAAAAATGCGGTAAATATTTAATTATCGAGCTGTCAGTCGACCATTATGCGACATCGTTGTGATTGTGTAACGTTTGGGTGGCCAATGTTGAGATGATAATGTGGCATGTTGATACCACAGAATTTTCTACTATACCAACGTTGCTTACGGTTGTGCGACGATTGTGTTGTTTCCTAGATGAACGAGGTATTTGTGAGGTTGTATTAACCAACGTCTCTCTGATCATGGTACCATCGCTAATGTGTGGTGAACATCTAGCGACGTCGCATGTTTGCAATCCATTGAATAGAATGATAAATTCTACACAAGCGACGTCGTTACATGGAATATCAACAACAATAAAAATTTCTTTAAAAATGTGTTTTCGGCCTCAGACACCATTCAGTTGACATGTAGCTACATTAAGGGTACTGCACACAAACAAGAAGGATACATACACTACAAGAAACAACACCTATTACTTTCCCCATTTTACCTCGGTTTTTGCCTTAACCCCAAAAAACTAAGGTAAAAAGTTCTTTTACCTCAGTTGTACATACCTATCATAGACAAGAATGACTGGTGTCGTACATACCTATCATAGACAAGAATGACCGATGTCGCACGCATGTCTGGCTTACCGACGTTGTGACCGAGGTCACACGTACGTATCCCAGACACAAAGGACCGACGTCGCACCCATGTCTGGCTTACCTATGTTGTGACCGAGGTCACACGTACCTATCCTAGACACAAATGAAAGATGTCGCACGTATGTCTGACTTATCTACGTTGGTTGTTTTTGTGACTGACGTCGCACGTCACTCTCGCAGGTGCGATACTTAATTATAAGTATACGAATAGCAGATAACACTCTTGTGATTTCCGATTTAAAATAATTGAATATATATATATGAATTAATAGTGTAATTAATTTTTTTAACAAAACTAAAATATAGTTTTTAATTTTTTTATACAACTCAATTTCTTTTATGTTTTAAAAGATTTTATATCTATTCTTTTAAAAATGACTTTATGTTTAATTTTCAAATGAAATGAATTAAACTTATAGTTTGATTAATACATGATCGTAGTTGAATATACATAAATAAACTTTATTTTCTCACCGAATAAAATTTTTATATACTACTTATTCATAATTATATAAAATAAGTTGTATACAAAATAAGTAGTATATAAAATTTTATATACTACTTATTTTATATAATTATGAATAAATTTTATTTATTTGATATGGGGCTAATTCAGAGGGTGACACGTGTCAAAGGTGACGTGGCTAAGATTTACTCTTTTAGTATTTTCCATTTGACACGTGGCTAATCCATTTATTAGTTATATGTAACCAACTCTAAGTTATGCTAGAACATGTACTAGCACTTTCCAACATTTCACCAAAAAAGTCATGTATTTAATATTTTTATATTTATACAAGAATAACAAAAATCATGTATTTTGGAGCAATGGATTACAGGGTAACACAATTTTGGGCCATAGTGTAATTTTTCAAGATTGTGTGGAAGTAATCAATGTTGACTTTCAAGGCCCTTCCGTTCACCCATACATGCTCAAATTGCAAAATCGCAACTATATATTATTGAATTGAATTTTGATGTTGCCAATTTCGTGATTCGATAATTCCAACTTCTTGAAGGGACCTAAGTGCAAAAAGTAAAAAACTTTACTCGTAACTCCAAATTGAAATACACTCGAACGGTGTTGTTACCCTATGCACCCATTTGTATTTTCCATGTCCATATCCTAGTATTTATCAATAAACATGCACAAGAATATATATGTAATCTTTTATGATTTACCTTTCTTACTTCTATGTAAACAACTCTAAGTTAGTTTAGAACAAATACTAGCGCTTTCCAACATTACACAAAAAAATTAATCTAATTAATATTTATATATATATGCAATAATAACAAAATTAATTTATTTTGGAGCAGTGGGTTATAGGGTAACACAATTTTGAGTCATGGTGTAATTTTTCAAAAAATGGTCAACCCTTATTTGACTTCTCAAACCATAGAAATATGGTAAAATGGGTGAAGTCTCAATACCCGTCATCTATTTGATCCCTTTCTTACAGAGGTAAAAGGGGCAAAATAATAGGTCATGTAAGGGTTGGCCGTGGCTAATCCGTTTCTTACTTCTATGTAACCAACTCTATGTTACTCCAGAATATGTACTAGCACTTTCCCACATTTCACCAAAACATTCATCTATTTAATATTTATATACTTATGCAAGAATAACCAAAATCATGTATTTTGGAGAAATGGATTATAGGGTAACACAAATTTGGGAGATAGTGTAATTTTTCAATAAATGGTCAACCCTTATTTGACTTCTTATACATAAACACTAATGAAATGTTTGACTTTACTAATAAATGGCCGACCCTTATATGACTTTCAATACATAAACACTAATTAAAATGATTTGCCTTTACAAATAAATAGCCACCCCTTAATATTTATCCAAATTATATTAGGAAAAAATATTTTTACAACTTTGGTTAATACAAGTATTTGGTCATGATTAATTTTGAATACACAGAATCAATTCACTGATTAAATAATAATTCATTGATTAAATAAATATATAAATATAAATAAATTTATTGATTAAATAAATTCATTGAATTATAAAAATTAGATAATACATTTAACAATTTAAGAAACAATATAAAATTCGCTTTTAACATGAAATAACTAAATTTGACATTACAACCCTCAAATATAAGTTGAAGGACTTAGTTTTTAAGCTCAATCCAGCCAAAAAAAAGTGGCAAACCCTAGCCCTATAAATCATGAAACCCTAATCTATCCTCATTCACTTCTTCAAAAAAACCTATCTCCTTCCCTCAATCTCTTACTGTCGTCCCCCATCTGGTACACCAGCGACGTCTTCTGCCCTGCCGTTCTTCGTCGGAGACATCCTCTGCCCCATTGTCCTCTGTCCCACCTCTTCTTTTCCGCCAACCTCTGTCCGACCGCCGCAGTCCTCCACCTCTCTCCATCTTGTCTCCGGAATTATTTGGTTGTCGCCGACGTTCTCGACCTTGTCCCCAACGGTCTCGACCTTGGCTCCGATGTTCTTGACCTTGGCTCTAATGTGCCTCTGAGTTCTCTGACTTGTCACCCCCTTGTCACCTCCATTCTCCATCTTGTCTTCGTCATGGCTCTGCCGTAGCTCTGCCGTAGCTCTACCGTCTCCCTCCTGGCTCCGTTGTAGCTCCACCGTTCTCCGCCGTGGATCTACCATTGTCCGACTCTTCTCTACCATCCTTTTGAAATATGTGGGTTTCTATTTTTGTAAATACGCTTGATGTATTATCTTTACAGCTCAAATGTACTTTATTTTTTTCTAATAGTTGAATTGAAATAATACTTGTTTTAACTAGTTTCTTGTTGCTGTTTATCTGAGATCTGGCCGAAAAATCAGGTTATGAACTACCGAAGGCAGAATCGATGTCGGTTCTGCATTTGGTAGTTTTTTTAAATTTATGAAATAAAATGTGCGATGTCACACTACACTCGTTCAAAATATTTTACTGCGGCTAAATTTTCTCAAAAATTGAAAACTGGGAATCAGTGTCGCATTTGCATCGCTTATGAATTTTTTACGGTGACTTAATCACAACTGAGGTCACATGCCCTTCTGTCCAGAACCGAGGAAAAAGGTATTTTTTACCTAGGTTTTCAACCGAGCTAAAAAACCTACTTTTTAATCCGCCAGTATTTACCTCGGTTTTTTTTGGCCTAAAAATTGAGGTAAAAACCCTTGTATAACCGTGGTAAAAAATATCATTTCTTGTAGTGATAATATACCTTTAACGCACAAAACGAGATATCAAAATTCTTACAAAATGAACTATACCATTGATACTCCATAACTAGATAGAGGTCTATATCAAGGCGTCAAAAAATAACCTTTCAAAGTATCAATGGGCATTTTAGAGAATGATGTTTGCACAAAAACTTAACCTTAATCATAGTTCCTCATATAGTAGATGGGATTAGAAGATTCTTCAAATTCGTTACCATCATGAAAATTGCCCAACTTTCGCGTACTTCGTCCAAATGCCTGATTGCGTATGGTAATTTGTCCTCAGGAAAATACTACAAGATAGAGTAATCTTAAAATCAATACAAAGGTTGAGCGTAGTCCTTTCATTCTTTATTGAAACATAATGTGTGAATTTGAGCTACCATTTCTAGGTCATCATGAAAATTCTTTACCATCATGAAAATTGCCCTACTTTCGCGTACTTCGTCCAAATGCCTGATTGTGTATGGTAATTTGTCCTCGGGAAAATACTACAAGATGGAGTAATCTTAAAATCAATACAAAGGTTGAGCGTAGTCCTTTCATTCTTTATTGAAACATAATGTGTGAATTTGAGCTACCATTTCTAGGTCATATTGATTCTCATTCACATTCGCTATGAAGTCCTTCATAAAGCGCACGCAATAGTAACCGCTTTTCCATGAGGCTGATTCTTTTTTGCTAACAGTACACACAATTTGATTAGGAACACATAATGATGTACTTGTAGCAATAATTATTTCAAGTTTATATTGAGATGTGAATTCTAACCTTTAGGGATTTCCAATGGAATGCCTTGCTGTTGTTGATTAAGGGATCCGTCATCACCTTTGCAATTGCAAATGAAATTGTCTCTGGGGGAATTTGATAAAATGGATCGAACCAATACACAGTGCTTGAGGGAATAACGAAGACGACGACCATCCAATATTTTCTAGGAAAATGAAAATGTAATTAATTCATTATAATCCAATAATCTATAATAGAATCAAAACAATAGTGTTTGAGGAAGGAAGTAGAGTTGACTCACCTCTCGTAATAAGGTGTGATATATATTAAATTGTCCTTGTTCGTTAACCAGGAGCTAAAGTAGGCCAAACACTCTTCCATCACCCCATGATCATGTTTGATCTTGAAGGGGCAAAGATCCCCTATCCACCCTTTCATTTTGGAAATGATTGTACATACATAGTTAGTCTGGATAAACTGATGGGAATAGCAATAATTAAAAAAATGTCGTCTATTCGGTTCATGGATTCATTTATACTTACATGTAATGTAGTTGCATCACGGGAGGGAGGATATTATTGAAATGGAATAATGCCTCAAAATCCTTCTTCTGGATGATTAGATTTACCTTGTAACCAGAAATACCAACTTCATCCATTTTAATTTTGAACGAAGATGAGGGAGGGTGAGTTTTCGCAATTGTGTGGATGTTCTTTAGAGATCCATCCTTTGACGGATTGAATGGAGGTGCCTTCACTCTAGAAACACAGGCTTTTGTAGGTTTTGGATCCCCACATGTACTTGAGGATTTGGTTGGGCTACTAATTATAGCCTTGATCTACACGAAAAAAAATTAGAAAAGTTATGTAAATAAATTTTGTATGTGCTCATAGCCTTACCACCTAATTTATTTTTACCTTCTTGGGGAACCTTGTACAAAATAGAGACCAAATGAAGGGGCCATTCAACAAATATTCCCACAGCCTCGTCCACTATATTTTCCTCGGCCTTAGGGATTGGAAGAACTATACCATCGATAAGGCTCTTAGTGACATTGACCACCACGTTCTCCTTTGTGACCGGTTTATGATGATGAAATCATATGGATGTGTACACTTTACCTTCCTATATAACATAACTCTCACCATCAACACGTTCGACAAGAAGAATGCAAAAGAAATCATCCTTCACAAAAAAGAATCGCTAATTTAGAACAAAGTACAAAATAATTATAATATGAAAAGTGAAATAAATTCACTTGTACCTCCTTGTTCCGTTGTGTTGCCTCTACTAACTTCATTCTTAGTTGGTTAAATGCAGCAGGTGTTGTTGAAGTCAGAGAAGGTGGTGTAGGCCTACTATGACACTCCGGGTGTTCATGTGTTGAGGTTGCTGAAGAAGAAGCGTGAATGGTGGTTGAGGTTGTTGGTTTAGAACTTGCACTGACTTTTTCCAATTCAAGTGGCATTTTCCTCCCATTAGATTCTTGCTAGACATAAGCCACTAGTTGGCTTAATGTGGATTTTAAACCATCATTCTATCTTTGTTGACTACTTGACAAAATATCAAACTTCGGTCATTGAGGTTTAACAAAGACGTCTCTATGTGTACCAAGTGTGCCAACATCCCGGACCCTGTCTGGATGTTCTTCCTTGTTAAGCTCTACACCTAGAATGTCCTTCTTTCCAACCCCGACAAACTCACCGGACTCTTGTTTTCTTTTTAAGTCCTCCAAAAAATTACCAATAATCAATCCCATTTATTAGGTCCAGATTATGTTGAATAATTTCACATACATTAAATCAACTAAAACGTTAGCAAACTAACAATTTGTTGGGCAGCCACCTCCACTTCTTTGGTTTGGAACTTACCCTTCTTCTTCCCTCGTTTTTTATATCCTTTTAACAAATTTTCAAATTGGGGAACCTCATCCAGTGTGGGATATTCAGTGGTAATCCTTGCCCCATCATCAATCATCCCATGCTCCACTTTATCAAACACTCTTGCCTCGAACATTTCCTTCATGATAATTCTTGTGACTAGTGCATAGCCACTCAGACCCATGGTATGTCGCATCTTGTTTCTTTGTGCAAAGTAAAAATGTTTAGCTCTTACACCCTTTCAAATTATCCAATAAATCTCTTGTCTTAATAAAATAAATGAAACAAATAATGATGTAAAATTGTAACACAATTCCCCTGTCACTGTGCGGCATCGTTTACTATTTGATACGTAATTCACATCATACGAATGGAAAATATGCAACGTCTCTATAAGAATCAATTGAAGATAGTACCTAACCTTTGTTGTCACATGATGTTGCAAACTACTCAGTAAAGAAGGACAATGGTCCGATGAGTACTATGCGACGTCGCATAACTAGTTCGTAGTACACTTATTAACTGAAAACAGGAACATCTACAGTTATAAACCATTAACAGTCACAAACCACATACACAAATGATTCTACTCATGATAATATAGTCATGCATAAGTTCATCTAATCATAAAAAAAAATGTCCTTGGTTACAAATATAATTATGTATCCACCATGTATAAACCTCAAACCATGCAAATGTTAATATCTTACTGATGCTTTGTCTGCCAGTTTTCTTGCAACAAAACCCTTCCATCTAGAGTCACTTATGAATGGATGCTTAATCCTTGGGTTGCAATTTTTTTTCTTCCAGAAAATGTAATCCCTAGCCAATTTGGCTTTGAAATCTCTCAATCTCTTGCCAAAGCGGCATATTGTTCTAGTCTTCAACTTTTACATGTTTTCACAATCAATTATAATGCCAATTCAAGGGCCTTCCACGGCTTTTCCTTGAAAGCCGCATCGCCCTGAGGCAATGACTTGTGCAAGAAAATGTCAACCTTTGTCCTAGCTATCAATCCTAGGTAACTAGACCACAAATTTCTATCCTCGCCTTGTAGTTCCGATGTGGTAAAATTTCATTGGAAATTTCATACTTTGTCCATTATTTCCATTAATTTCTTGTAAATATCCCTAACCCGATCTTGCTTACGCCTTTTAGATCATTTTGATCTCTCCCACCTTCGGGCCATTTCCTCTTATTGTTGATTATCACTCCACAACCTTAAAAGAAAGGAAATAAATAACACAACACTATGTCACAACACTATGTTATGCACACTAAATAATGATTGGAAGATGCTAATAATCAAGGATTTTGCCCCAACAACACCATACTATCGATTAAGTGACACACTATATACATCTTTGATGAAGATGATCTCCATATGATTAAAAGAAATGGTAAAAATTAAGTGTTTCATGTCATTTCCATAATAAATAAGCACCATTTGAAAACTTCAACAAGTGGTACACACAATACACATTCAAAAATGTAATCTTTAAAGTAACCGCACACAACCCTTCATGTATTGGCCATAAGATGAAATAGATGATACATAAGACACAAAACAACAACAGCCTCTCATTCAACATTCAATGTCAAGGGATGTAAAATGAACAATATGATCATGTTTGTATGGTGGAAAAGATTAAACTTTACTACAATTTTGGTTCATGGAATCCCCAACTTTGGTGACCTCCACATCCCCAACTTTGGTGACCTCCATTAAGCATCTAATAGGGAGATGAATCTGATTTCTTTTTGTACTTGATAGCTTGAAGGAGAAAGGAGTTAAGGATGATAAAATTTGGTTCTTGTAGGATGGAGGGCGTCATTTTTAGCAATAAATGTTTTTTCAAAGATTTTGGGCCTTTTTAAAGCTAAGTATGGCACATACTTGTATTCTCCCGGCAGTCATGCGACGTCGCAAGGTTCATGCGACATCTATTTATCATTTATTTTAGGTCTTCAAGTGGGTCAACATCGGCCAAATGGGCATGTCCCATATAAATGTACAACATCACAAAAATGTTTGATCAAGCCTTGGATTATACGATGTTAAAGCGCCGTCGCCATCTACGTGAATTAAAATTCATATTTTTGGCATGTTTATGGACCAAATGGCCCATGTCACGATCATGTACGGCATCGTTGTATCTTCGTCTCTCATCCTTGGTACATGCGAGGTTACAAGCGATGTCGACAACTAGGGCATGTCTAACATATCCATAATTATTTATATTATAGAAATTGATATTTTTTCATCAATAGTTATACCTGATGTTATTAGCGAAGTATAGATACATTTTTCATGAAATTAAGTTATTTTTAAAAAGGTTTTAGCCCACAAGTAAAGTGAACCCTTCATGGGCGTTATCATATACATGTTGATGGTCAATTGCAACTGACCATATGTTAGAACATCAATCCAATTACGCCCATATTAGGAGGAACATTACTTGTTCAATATTATCGGATGTGTTTAGGGCTTGGTACAGTTTAATTTAAAGACCCATATTAATGGGGGGATGTATATAAGGTTCTCCAACCTTGACAAGTGTTTGATAATCTTTACAATATGGATGTTCAAATTCAAACTTGAACTTTATATACAAAAGCTTATAACAACTGCTAAAAAGGATCCTTTCTAAGCAAAATATTTACGAAGATATTTTTTGGGAGTGTTTTCGATTGCCACACCTCCACCCCATGTGTTAGTGTGGAGGAATCGGCCAAACTTCCAACTAATCCCTAGGTAAATAAGGAAATATTTGATTATGATAGAGGCAAAATCCAAAGCTGAGTAATCCTTTACTCTGCAATCCCATTACATCATCCGCCAGACTTCCAACTAATCCCTAGGTAAATAAGGCAATATTTGATTATGATAGAGGCAAAATCCAAAGCTGAGTAATCCTTTACTCTGCAATCCCATTACATCATCCATCTTTGACAACTTAAACTTGTAACTTCTTGCATTCATGAAGGAAAAAGAATTGCCAGGGCTTTCTGTATCTGTTGGCTCACTTGGATATCATCATCATCAGTAAAGTGTTGTGTCAATACACTCGACTTCTTCAAAAAGTTTACCTGCAACCAAATTTCATAATCAGTATCATCCATTCTGAGCATCAATTCTAAGGGCAGGGGTTTGGTTCCTATCAAGTGAGATAAGTCCCTTAGTTCTATGATCCAAATCATGGAAGTTTATAATTCTTTGGGCTGATGTAAGAGCAATCTTACTAAGGTAATCTGCCACCATATTTGCTTGCCTATATGTGTGTGTGATCGAAATATTTTCCATTTTGTGATTTAACTCCGCAGCTATTGGAAAGGATTTCCATGATGCTTCATTTGGATAAGAAATTTCTTACAGAGCCAACATGCGATCAGTTTCCATAGTGTAGGAGTTGAGGCTCTCTTTCATGGAAAATATCATGCCCTCTTTCAAAGCAATTAGTTCTCCATGAAAACTATCATGTGCCATAACTGGTATTATCAAAGCCTTAATGAAAAAAGCCATCTTTATCTCTAATTACTATACCAATACCACATTTTCCGGTAGAGTTTTGCCAGGCGACATCTACATTACTTTTAAATTCCTTGCTTGGTTTACACCAGTGAAAACATCTAATTCTAGGTTTGTGTGGCTTTCTTAGAAGAGTTACCCTTCCCAAATTCACCCAAATCGTATCAGCTTGGGATTTGTAATTGGGAGGTTTTATGTAGAAACTATGGAAAGCCTCTTTTTTTAATTCTCTGAATTATGGTTTGAACATCAGGTTTTAAGGTTTCATGAATTAGGATATTCCTCACTTTCCAGATATTCCAACAGATAAAAGAGGATAGAATAGTAATGATCTTATTATGCAAAGTAGGTTCTCTCGTTTATTATCCAATAAAATGTGAGTCTCTCAAATATAGTGTCAAAATGTGGTGTTCTCACTCCAATAATCATGTCACAAGTATTCCATATTGTGGCAGCCAAGACCCAATCATTAAAACAATGACTCATGGTATCTAGGTTAGGGCACATTGGGTATTTAGAGGCAAGTGATATACTGGAAAAAAAAATTAGAATATCATCAAAAGGTAAGATAGCATTTGCAAGCTTCCACATGAAAATTGATTTTTGTTTTTGGTATTAAAGGGTTCCAAACATTTTTTAGAATTCTGATGGTTGGCCTTGCTTCAGTTAGCATCTCATATGAAGATTTGAAAGTAAAAACACCTTTGGTTGATGGCATCCACATCATCCTATCATCTTTGTATGTGTGTATCTCTAGTTCTTGCAACATTGAGAATATATGGTTAGGAATATCTTGGAAAGCCTCAATCAAATCAGATTTGTTCTGCACAAATTGAGCAATGGTGGTTTGAGCGGGCACTAAATTATTGATATCAGTTGAGATCATGTCCTCAAGAGGACAAAATCCTATCGAGTTAGAAGTAAACAAATTAGCTAGACTCTTTCCATGGATGATTCTGGTGTGGTTTTCAGCTAGACTATTAATGGCAAGAATCTTTTTCCAAGTCTGTGATTTTCTATGACTAGGATGAATTGACAACAGAAATTGGGCCCAAATGGTCTCTCCTTGCTGAAATTTCCACCAAAGTTTGATGGAAAAGGTCATAATTATGCCCTGTATGTTCGAAAGGCATATTCCATTTTGATTTACAGAACTCAAATTTTTTAGGCTCTTCCATATTTACTTGCTACCTATTTCAATTTCCCCCAGAAGAAAAGTGTTAGTTTTCTTTTTAGCTGGGTGATTATTGTTTTAGGTGGCACCATTAATGCCCAAAAAGGTTGTGGGATAGAGTACATTAAAGATTTCATAAGAGTTAGTTTACCAGCTTGATTCAACCACTTCTTTTTCCAGGATTTTAACTTCTTATCATACATTTCCAGAATAGGATGAAAGTGTATTGCTCACGTCTGGCCAATGTAGATAGGATATCCTAGGTATTTAAAAGGAAAATGCCCTTTTGTCATGCCCAATGAGTTTTAACAAGTTTCTGTTGTGTTATTGAGCCATGTTTACTGATGGAAAATTACTCTTGTCATAGTTAATTTTTTGGCCACTGCTTTTTCCAAAAAACCTGAAGGAAAGCTTTTATTCTCTTAACAGTTAGCTTAGTGGCTTGAAGAAAGAGTATAGTGTCATCAACATAACATAAGTGAGAGACTGTGATAGCATTAGCAGGCAGCTTAAAGGGCCTTATTTTATTATTTGAGAAATAATAAGATAAACTCCTAGAAAAGGCTTCAGAGAATAAATTTAAAAGAAGGGGAGAGATAGGGTCTCCCTGTTTGATTCCTCTAGTTCTGAAAGAAACCTACAGTTTTAGAGTTTATTATAACTGAAAACCAAGAATTGGAGATATTAGAGATTATGAGCCTAATGAAATCAGATGCAAAATCATATTTTCTGAGTATTTCCTTTATAAAAGACCATTTGACCATGTCCAAAGCCTTTTCTAGATCTAATTTCAGCATACAATTTGGATCCCCTTCTTTGTTATTTAAGAATCTTGCCATTTTTTTGAGATGGATAACATTATATGTGGTCTCTTTGCCCTTGAGAAAGGCAGACTGATTTTGAGAAATCAGTTTTGGCATCAGGGCTGTGATTCTCTGAACTAAGAGTTTAGATAAAATTTTGTTGGGGAAATTATAGAGGGATATGAGTCTATAATCCGAGATGAAAATTAGAATTTCCTTCTTTGGAATTAGACATATCCATGTGTTAGAGATACCAGCTGGAATTTTTGTTCCAGACATGAAATCAACAATGACATTGAGCAGATCAAGTCCAATAATATCCCAGAAAATAGTAAAGAAACCTGCTGTAAAATTATCAGGGCCCGGAGATCTACTTCGGTTTAAAGACAGAACAATATCTTTAAATTCAGAGAGTGATGGTCTTTTTAGAAACATTTGATTATCCTCATTTGTTACTTCTTCTGGGATTTGACTTAAAAATGGGATTGAAAGTAACTATCCTCAGGCTGAGATTCATTCGTCAAAAGATTTTGGGAAAAATAAATGGCCTCCTATTCAATTTCTTGTGGCTTTTCAGTCCAAATACCCTGGGAGGTTTTAATTTTTGAAATGTTTTGTTTCTGCCTTATTTTTTTCACAGATACATGAAAATACTTGGTATTTTCATCAAATTCCTTCAGCCATTTTAGGTTTTCTTTTTGTTTCCAAAAAATATTTACTTCTTTTAAAGCTCTAAGTAACAAAGCATTCCTCTTGTTAAGCTCAATGTAGTCCTGAACTGAATTACTACTCTCATAAGCTATTTCCTACTCTCTCAATTCTTCATTAGAATTTTTAACACTATCATTAATATCACCAAATATGTTTTTATTCCATCTTTTAATGTGTACCTTCAGTCTTTTCAGTTTTAAGAAAAAACCTATCATGCCTGTTTCAGCTAAGGATTGAGACTAGTTTTGTAGAATAACATTCATTAAATTTGGTCTTGTTATCCAAACATCCAACAACCTTAATGGTTTTGGTGTTGATGAGATTTTACTTCCAACTGTTAGAAGTAGAGGGCAGTGATCATATGTTTGTTTATTCAGAGTATGTATAGAACTATTTGGAATGTTTTCATTCCAGTCATAGTCCACTAAGGCCCTATATAATCTTTCTAGAGTTGGATTACTCCTCGTGTTTGACCATATGAAAGTGTTATCCATTGTGAATAAATGTATTAGCTGATTATGGGATATAAAACCTGAGAATTCACTTATTCTTTTCAGACTTGGTTTTCTAGGTCCTTTATATTCCCTAATGGTATTCATGGCATTGAAGTCCCCAATTAAAAGTTTATTCACATCTTGGTGTGTGGTAATTTTATCCCAGAGGCTTTTCTATTTTTCTGTCAGTAGATGCATGTATAATGTATGGCACATAACAACATTGAAAATTGATGAACTAAGTATAGCTTTATTGTACTAATCAGTTTTAGAACTGATGTTTATATTACAGTTTAAGTTCCACATTAGCCAAATATTGCTAATATTTGAGCTATGGTGGAATTCAAAATTCAGCTTAATCTTGTAGCTATAACACTGATCATGGCTATGTTTAGGTTCCAGTATACATAGTACCTTAATCCTGTGAGTTTTGACTAATCTTTTCAGCTTGTCCATAGATGTATCTAACCCTCTTAAGTTCCAAACTAGAAATTTTGTGTTAAGTGTGTCTATCATGGAATTAGGTTAGATTCACTTTTTGAAGAGGATCTCAGGTTTTTTTTGTTAAGCTTATTAAATAAAGTTCCCTTCCCAGTTGAATGTTTAGGTATCCTAATTGGTTGTGGGCTAGAAATACTTATCCGTTGATGTGCCCATTTTATATTGTTATATTAGGACTTTTAGGATTCATTTTTGTACACTTTTGTTCTCTAAATGTGACATTTTCCTTGAAATTCTCTAAGGAGGGTTAAAAGCAACTTTTACGCTTTTATTACTTTTCTAGAGAATTTGGTGTGACAATGTAATTTGTTTGAAGAATTTGAAAACTTTGAAGAATTCCTTTGAAGATTTGAAGACTTGTATTTGAGCTTTTGAAGATTTGAAGAACTGAAGAAGTGAAGAGAAGAGGAGGATATGAAACAAAAAGGAGAAAGAAGAAATATTGCTGGAAATGGAGTCCGTCGCGAGGCCGTCACGAGCCCATCCCAACTCGGAATAGACGAATGGCCAGAAACTCATCTTGCTTTTTGTACCATAAATACTAACCTTATCCTCTCCTCTTCAAGAACATGAATCTAGCCTCTTCTTCTTGCATTTTTCTGGGTTCAAACCTTTTTTTTTTCTTTCATTTCTTATTTTTTGTAGGTTAATCATGTCTTTTGATTGTCTAGCTTAGTTTTATCTTGGGAGCAATGGATTGAAGCTTCCATTTATATGTAGTAAGAACCATATATATATATTTGGTGTTTTCGCTATTGTGCATTTATTGAGCTTTGAATGTGAATTGTTAATGGCATTGATGTTGTTGGAAGCTTGAGTATATGCATTGCTTGTATGATTACTTGTTAGGGTTGGGAGAAAGTAGCTAATTCTCCCCTCTTTTAATGTGGAATCCAAAAGCATGAGTTAGAGCTTCTTAAATGATGTTGGTGTGTTGATAATTGCTAGATGAATGTGATAATTTCAAAATCATTGTCATGTTTGTTTTAGGTAGCAAATAAGAGAAGTTTATGAATGTCGATCGTTCTTGACTAATCTTGTGTAAATGCATGAATTGGTTAAATGCTTAGACACAGTGTAGTGTTTATAAGTGTTGCCAAGCTTGTTGGTTCTACATGCTAAATGACATCAATGGGATACTCTTAGTACAAAGGGAGTAATTGGTGAGGTTTGACAAGAGATGTCGAATTCACTCTTGCAAACTACTAACTAAGAAGGATAGAACAATTATCTTCACAACATGTAGTCGAAGTAGTGAATGGATTGCTTTGCTCATTCTTGAAGCCTTTGTTATTTAACATTCATGTGTTCTTAATACTATGCTTCACTTCATTTATGCCATGGGTTGTTTGAGAATAGGAAGTGTTTGTATGACTTAAGTGTTTGGGAGTTAGGAAAGTGACAATTTCCTTAGGTCCTTTGCATGAAAATCTAAGAACACGAACTTAGAACTTCTTGTGCATAATGTGTTGTTATTCTTGCTAGATGAGTATGTTAATGTGGATTGTTCTCACATTTATCCTATAGATGCAATGAAAGGTTGAACCTTGAATGTGGTTTGTTCTAAGTTTAGCCTAATGAATGCTATGTTTGGTTAAATGGCTATGTCTTTGGTAGAAGGCTTGTTGTTATCAAATCTATGGTCCTTCGTGTATAAGGCCATTAATGAAATACCCCTATGGTCGTTGCTTGTCTAGGGTGATCATCAATGAGTATTGCAAATGGTTGTTGTTTGTCTTTGCAAATTACTATTAAGAAGGAATGAATGTTCATCTTCCATTGGCATTCCCCATAGGTAAAAAATGTGATAGGATGAGTGAATGGTTCAATGATCTACATTAGGATTGGAAGTGGATATCAATTTCCCCCAAGGCTTTATCTTTTGTTGTTTAAAAAGCCATTTTCTTAGTTTTGTTTGATGATTTAGCATATTTGCTTGACTTTGTTAGTTGTCTTAGCTTTTACTATCATAACTTAGGATCACCAAACAACCAAACCCCACCCCCTCCATTTACTTTCTTTTATATGTATGTATATATATACTCCTAGCCTAATGGCAAACTCTTGTCCCTAAACGCTTGAGAAAATCCCCCTTCTTCGTGGACGACCCCGAATTGCCTCTATCTACTTAGTTGTAGATTGTAAGCATTTAGGGCTTATAAATATTAACTTTGAGAAGCACGGCGACGGCCTCCCAAAGTTTGGCGCCGCTGCCGGGGAAGAGGCATTTATTCTTAAGTGTTTGGGTATATTTTGTTGCATATTAGCTAGTTGTTTTTATTTTCCACTCCTTGGTAGTTGTTTTTGTTCGGAATGGATATTGCTTGAGTTCTTGGTAAATTTCTATCAAGAATCCTTGCAATATGATTTCGGACTTTTGAAATTTTTTTAAAAATTAAATAATAAAATAATGGAGCATCTCACCTTGAGGGAACTCATCATGATAAGAGAGGCTCAACAAGCAAGGTTTTGTAGGATGTGTCATTCTAACCATCCTACCGAGTCTTGCTATTTGTTGTGGAAGAGCACTATGAGGGGGAAAGAACCCCTGGTTTCCAAAACCAAGGGTATTATGAAGAGTGCTATCAAGAGGTAGGAGATGTTGGTTTTCAAGGGCAAGAAGCTGAAGAATGGTATCCATACCACAATCCTTACAGTATGGAATGGAGTGGTAATCCGGATTGGTGGTATGAGAATAAACCAAAAAACCAACAATACGACCAAAATAGTTGGCCATCACCACCTTATACCATACCTCAAAACCAAGCCCAACAAAGAAGTTCAAGTTTGACACGTGAGAAAGTCATGAATACAATAGCAAACTTGAACAACTTTACTAGTGAAGAATCGGACACCTGGCTCTCCTCTAGTGTTGAGGCTATTGAGGGGCATGCAAGGAGTGTATTAGAAGCGTTGGCCCGAATGGAAGCTCGTGATTCCGAAAATACACCATCCCAAGTCAAACTCTAGGATTTGATGAGTGAGGTCACCATGGAAAATGATCTTGAGTTCGAAGGGGATGAGGAGTTAGTTGTTGAGATGATACAACGGAGGAAAAGATGATTGTTCTACATTCATTAGTATCGTCATCCCTACCCCTACCTATTGAATTAACTCCACTATTTTCATAAGTTTTAAGGGAGATAAGAGAGGAGCCAAATGAATAACCCAAGCCTCCTAACCACCCAATTCCCTTTAAACCATCTCCACCTCAATAAGACTTTCCTCTTGAAAGTTTTGTACCCCCATCTCTCTACATTTGGATACTCATGGTGAAGGGGTTCAAGCCTTCACTATATAGATAACATTAGGGTCATGCATATGACCTTAAATATACAGATCTTTGTCATGCCGATGACGTAAATAAACTCGGCCTTTATTTTGGTTTTTGTTGTTTTGTTTTTATTATTTTGTCTTGTTCTTTTTACGGTGCATTTTTCTATGATTCTATAGCAAAGTGAATGAATGCGATGAATGAATTTCATAGCAAAGTCAATGAATTCTATACGGTGCATTGCATTGGAGGAGATGAATGAATGCGATCAATGAGAAAGGGAAGAAAGCTTGGAATGTTGGTAAGAAAAGATTGAATGCTTTCTAAGTGATGGGAGGTCTTGAAATCGCGAGTCAAAATGCCCTCGCGACTGCGACGCCTTCGTGATGACCTTGCGATGACCTTGCGACGGACCATTGCGAGTCGCAATGTGATCAGATGTTTTGTGCTAAAAATTTAGCTCCACTTTCGGTGAGTCACGACTAACGGGTCCTTGATACAGCATACACTCAAGACCTCTAGCTAAGCCGAACTCGAGAAGCCATCAGTTCTCGAGGCAGCAGGCCCTTGAATTGAGCTGAAACCTTCAAGACATCATTCTCTCAAAACCTCAGGTCCTCGAGCTGCAATCCTTCGACTCGAGTTGAAGCCCTCGAGACCTCGGGTCCTCGGGGCCGCAAGACCAGCCATTCAAAAGTGCATGAGTCTTAAGACCATCATCCATCGAGATCAGTCCTTCGAGACCAGTCAGCCCTCGAGACCTCATGTCCTCAATGCAGCAAACCCTCGAATTGAGCAGAACTTGAAAGTCTATTAGCCCTCGAGTTGAAGCCCTCAAGACCTCAGGTCCATCAGGCTGCAAGACCAGCCCTTCGAAAAGTCATGAGTCTCGAGACCATAATCCCTCGAGATCAGACCTTCGAGACCAGTCAGCCCTCCAGACCTTAGGTCCTCGAGGCAGCAAGCCCTCGACTCAAGCATAACTTGAAAGTCCTTACCCCTCCAGAGCTCAGGTCCTCGAGACCAGCCCTCGAGACATCATCCCTTTAAGACCTCAAGAAAGAAAGCTCTCGACTCGAGTAGAACTTGAAAGTCCATCACCCTTTCGAGGCCTGTTCTCGAGACCAGCCCTTGAGACATCATCTCCTCGAGACCTTGAGGCCACAAAGTCCTTGGCTCAAGCCAAACTTGAAAGACCATTATCCCTTGAGACCATCATTCCTTGAGTCGAGCAGAAGTCCTCAAGACCTTGGGTTCTCAAGGCTGCAATCCAACTCGTACTGAAGTCCTTGAGACCTCGGGTTCTCGGGGCTGCAATCTGACTTGTGCTAAACCCCTCGAGACCTCGGGTCCTCAAGTTTGTACACCCTCGACTTGAGCTGAAGTCCTCGAACCCTTGATTCGAGCTAAACATAAAAGTGCATCATACCCTTGAATCCTCGAGTTCTCAAGGCCAAAAGCCCTTGACTCGAGTTAAAGCCCTCGGGACCTCAGGTCCTGAGAGATCTCGAGTGCTCGAGACCAAAAGAACTCGAATCGAGACGATGCATTGCGAGTCGCAACCAATGCTGTCGTGAGTTGCGATGATAAATCCAACTTTTCAACTGACCTTAAACACTGTATAATCCTCCCTTCTTCTCAAAATACTCCTAAGAACCACCACATATCCACTCAGTTCTCCACCATCTTCCATATATTGACACATGAAAATTCTTGCATCTTTATAGTATCTTTGTTGATTGTAGTATGTCGACTACATCATTGAGTCTTTAATTGTTATATTTTATAATGATGCTTGGATATGTGTCGATATATGTTGGATATTTTTATTGGAAAATCTTATAAGTGGTGATTGCATGATGGATTGGTTGTTCTTTGATAATACTATGGTTATTAACTCTTGATGCTAAACCTAGTATTACAAATCCTTATGTACTTGTGAGTTTAATGTTGTTCTTTGTGATGGTAGTCTTAATCAAACAGCACCAAGGAGATAACATTTTGCTCGAGGGGTGAGTTCTTCTACGGCACTTTTTCTCCCCCTTCCGGCTCCAAAACCGATTTCGGGACCAATTCTATACAAGTACATTGGATTGTGCCATATCACCAATGACTATGCGGAGAAACGGGTGTCACTCTACCTCTTACCTTGAGTTTTATTATTCTTGCCTTACATTTTTACATTGGGGTCAATGTAATGTTTTAAGTGTGGGGAGGGGTTAGAGGACTCACATGCATGCTAGCTTCATTCGGAATGCTTTTTGCTACTTTGGATTGGAAAAACATGAGAAAAGGAAAGAAAAAATTTGAAAAATTGATTTTTTTTTAAAAAAATAGAAAGAAAAGAAAAACCTGCTAAGTTGAAAACCCGAGAGGAAAACTTAGGCAACATTGGGGGCTCAGATATGTCAAAAACCCAAAAGGGCAACCTAGGAAAAAATTAGAGGCCAAAATGTGTAGAAAAAGGTGAGATGTGAGCCAAAGAAAAATGATGTGTGGCTAGGATGATAACCCGAAAGAGCTCCTAGGAAAATTTAAAGAAAGAGAGAAAAAGAAAAAAAATGCTATGATTTCATTCATTTGTCGGCTTTGGAGTCATAAGGTTGTGGTTGCCATATGGATGGATCAGGTAGCTCAACAACTTTAGACCTTTTGGGATTGGGTAACTTAGTGGGTTGAAAAACGAAGTATGAGTATGAAATTCTTGATTCTTTAATACTTCGTTTTGGTTGATATATTGGCATTGGGTGAAGTATGTGTTTAAACCTCCTCTATGGTTTTGACTTCATCTAGTGTCATTGGATTAAGGTTGATATATTGGTATGAAGTGAAGTATGTGCTTGAACCTTTCATATGGTTCTAACTTTATTTTGTGTCATTGGACTTTGGGAATATCAATTCAAGAATTTGAAACATTTTTATGGTTAGTGAATTGATAAGTGGTAGGTTTGGTTAGATTTAGGAATCGGGGTTGTGGGGGTGAAAAAATGAGAGAACTCTATGAATGTCGATCGTTGTTGACTAATCTTGTGTAAATGCATGAATTGATTAAATGTTGAGACACAGTGTAGTGTTTGTAAGTGTTGCCAATCTTATTGGTTCTTCGTGCTAAATGCCATGAATGGGATACTCTTAGTACTAAGTGAGTCATTGGTGAGGTTTGACAAGAGATGTCAAATTCACTCTTGCAAACTACTAACTAAGAAGGATAGAACATTTATCTTCATAACAAGTAGTCGAAGTAGTGAATGGATTGTTTTGCTCATTCTTGAAGCCTTTGTTATTTATCATTCATGTGTTCTTAATGCTATGTTTCACTTCATTTATGCCATGGGTTGTTTGAGAATAGGAAGTGTTTGTATGACTTAAGTGTTAGGGAGTTAGAAAAGTGACAATTTCCTTAGGTCCTTTCATGAAAATCTAAGAACACGAACTTAGAACTTCTTGTGAATAATGTTTTGTGATTTTGCTAGATGAGTATGTTAATGTGGATTGTTCTCATATTTATCCTATAGATGCAATGAAAGGTTGAACCTTGAATGTGGTGTGTTCTAGGTTTAGCCTAATGAATGCTATGTTTGGTTAAATGGCTATGTCTTTTGTAGAATGCTTGTTGTTGTCAAATATATGGCCCTTCATGTATAATGCCATTGATGAAATACCCCTATGGTTGTTTCTTGTCTAGGGTGATCATCAATGAGGTTTGCAAATGGTCGTTGTTTGTCTTTGCAAATTACTATTAAGAAGAAATGAATGTTGATCTTCCATTGAAATTTCCCATAGGTAACAAATGTGATAGGATGAGTGAATGATTCAATGATCTACATTAGGTTTGGAAGTGGATATCGATTGCCCCCAAGGCTTTATCTTTTATAGTTTAAAAACCCTTTTTCTTTGTTTTGTTTGATGATTTAGCATAGTTGCTTGATTTTGCTAGTTGTCTTGTCTTTTACTTTCGTAACTTAGGACCACTAAACCCCCCCCCCCCAATTTACTTGCTTTTATATGTATGTATATATATCTACTCCTAGCTTAATAGCAACCTCTTATACTTAAACTCTTGAGAGAATCCCCCTTCTTTGTGGACGACCCCGACTTGCCGCTATCTACTTAGTTGTAGATAGTAAGCATTTAGGGCTTATAAATATTAACTTTGAGAGGCACGGTGACGTCCTCCCAAATTTTGGGCTGAAGCTCTCTTGTACTTGAATCATAGTTGTTTCTTGTATCTGAGTCATCTTCGGTCCTTAAAATCATATACTTGTTTGAGCTTTATGGGCTAGACCTGCAAGATGGAGAGTGATATGGGTAAACATTGTGTTAAGAGTTTGGAGTGTTTGGGATGATGCCTGCAAGATCATCCTTGGCCAGTATTTCTGGTCTGGTGATATTTTGTGTGGATAGGAAGATCAGTTCTTGATTATTCTTCTCTGGTTCTTCTTAACAACATTTGTGACATTTGCAGGCTCTTGATTGTCTGCTTGATGTTGAGAGCTTTTCAGAGTAAAATTAGAACAATGTTCTTGCTATGAATCCCCATCATTATGTGGAGTATTCTCCGGCTAGATTGCAGGTTGTGACTTCCCAGCTTCCTTACACTCCAAATCAATAGAGTCCCTATCTAAATTTTGTGGAGTTTGGCCAGCTAAATTTCCCTTATTTGGTTTGTTTTCAGAGATCAACTGTTGAGTGTTTAAATCTCTTTGTTTATGTGATACTGTGATGCCTGATGTGTTTTGAGTTTTACCATTATTCACCACTTGCCAGTTAGCAGTTTTTTTCCAAATCCAAAGGTGAAATTCTACCTTTATCAGCAGACACAAGTTTTTCCACTGACTTCATAACTATTTTTGTAGTAGTTTTTAAACCATGGTTTGCAATTATAAATCTAGACTTGTCATGACCAACTTTATTGCATAAAGAGAGGTATGAAGGCAGGTTTTCATACTCGATACTATATTTGTCATTGTCCAGAGTAGTGTCTAACCTGATACAGCTTAAAATTTGAGTCGGGAGGTCCACCTCAATATAGATTTTGAGTGCTTATGGACTTTGGGGAAGATGAACAACATTAGGGAGGGAGCAGAGAGAGAGTGCTAGACAACAACCCAGTTATTCCTAATATAGGTGCATATGAAATTAGTGTTTTCAAGTTTAGAAACCATATTTTTAAACAAAGCGGATACTTGAAATGATGAAGGAATCCCAACTGTATTTAATGCCACAAGCAAGTATAAAATTATCGTAACTATGTATTTTTGCTCGAATATTGCACAATATAACATGTCATCAAATTTATTACGAGGATTCTATTTTTATTTTTTTGCATAACTAAATATTGATAAAAAATGTAATCCATGGTCGACTCTTGAATAAACATGTTTGATTTTTTAATGAATCTATATTATTAGTTAGTATAAGTGTGAGAAAAATTAAAATAGAAAATATACGTCATCTCGTGCATCGAGCAAATTTTTTTAAAAACTTATAAATTGAAAAAAATAAAATTTTGAATGTCACAGTAAATATAAACATGGTTTTTGTCAATTCTTTAAATTTCTTGATATTTTCCATCATAAAGATAAATATAACATACTGTAAATGTCCAATAATGTGCAATATTCGAACAATAATATTTTGGGAGAAGAATTTATCAACACTTACCTCTAGGCTAAGATGGAGACATACATTTCAAGTGGATTGAAGTGTCAAACTAGGACAAACAATAGGATACACTTGTAAGTGCATACATACTCGTCCAAATAACTATCCACTCTATCCTTTCGAGCACACTTTTTAGCTTTGTATTTATCCCTTCGAACATGGTTTTCCCAACCTATTTGTAGTTCTTCCTTGGACTCACAACTTCATCCATCTGAATTCTAGTATGATGGGGAAGGGTGTGTAAAGATGAGTGCAACTTTGTTGTCATAATCGAATGATGGACTATCCAAGTGACCTTCAATTAGTTTGATGAGTTGTTTCTGCACCGTTCGAGGCTTTAAAATGATGACTCTATTTTTCATACTAGGAATGCTTCTTCGAAGAATATAGCCTTTGTGCACATGGACAAAAGGGGCTATAAAACCCTTTGAGATTCTCAATGCATCTGTCTAGAGTCTAAATAATAGGTTATGCATCATTCTATTTTTTCTTTTTTCTTCGGTGCTAAAGCACATAATCATATAAATTCCTGTACATAAAGAAAATGTTGCGCACATATAATAATAAAAGAAACTAATCAGAGAAAATTAATGAGATGTATAAAATTCACATAATAAAGGGTCTGATCTTATTCTGGCTTTACCATATAAACACATTTTCAACTTAAGAAAGTGTCTAAAACTATAAAATAATATATAAATAAGTTTCAAATATAATCGTATAAATTTCATAGAAAGTGACTAACAATGTGCAATATTTTAGAAATTTTTATTTTCTTCTTTAATTATATTAAAATAATAATATATATTTTAATTTTGGAAAGTAAAATTTAATTCAATTTGACATTTAATTTGTTTTTGAGACATTGAGCTCCCTTTAAAAATACTTGAAAGCAATGTCTTTTGTATAGCTCGAACGAGTGTTTCAGAAAATTGTCTAACTTGCCCTACATCCATGTCAAGTACATATGTTAACTGAAAATAGTCAGCCCATGGGCTCTTCTTCATTTATTATCATTACACATCATGGCACTGAAAAAAGACCGATGTTTAGCTATGTGCAAGGATTCAATGGCGGTTCTAATTAGATCTTCATCTTTTGTATGCTATCAACATCAGATTACATTTAACCACTGTTGATTGATCTTAGTGCTAGTATTTCAGAGCTTACACCAAGAAAGACAATTTTTTCTGCTATCGAAACATCCCAAATATATAGTCAATTTCATAGCTTTCATTAAATGGTCGATATGCCTCAGATGACTGAAATTCTTTACATACTAAAATTAAGCATTTTAATGGTCATTCCCTCATAATAAAATTATTTAGATTCATTTATAGTAAGATAGCTACTAATAAAAAAAATAAATGGTTCATAGTTTGGAAAACGAACCTTTCATCACAGCACAATTGGCAACATAGTTAAAGATGATGGTTGAATTTCCTAGTCTGTGATCATGAATAACCGCATTTAATGGGCGTTTCCCACACAGTTGAGTATGAAAAACAAACTTTACATTATTTCTGCTAAATTACATAGTGATTTTAAAATTTCATCAAGTATACAATATAATGACCTTAAGCTATTCTGATATAGGTGCATCTGAAATTGGTAATTACCAGTTTAGAAACCATATTTTAAAACAAAGTGGATAGTTGAAATAGTGGAGGAATCCCAACTTTATTTAATGCCACAAGTAACTATAAAAAAATCATAGCTACGTATTTTTGCTCGAATCTTGCACGATATAACATGCCACCCCATTTATTACGTGAACTCTATTTTTTTTGCATAACAATTTGATAAACAAATAATCCATGGTCGACTCTATAATCTACATGATTGTTATTTAACAAATCCATTCCATTAATTGATATGATTTTGAGATAAATTAAACAAAAAAATATACGTCATCTCGTGCATCATTTGGATTTTTTTTAAAAAAAGCTTATAATTTTTTTAAAAAAATCAAATTCGGAATGCCACGCTAAATATAAACATGGGTTTTTTTCAAGTATTTAAATCTCCTGAAATTTTCCATTATAAAGATAAATATAACATATAAAGCCCCATAAATGTCCAATAATGTGCAATATTCGAGCAAGAATATTTAACAATGTATTTTGGGAAAACAATTTTTCAACACTTACCTTGGGCTAAGATGGAGACAAAAATTCAAGTGGATCAAAATTTCAAAGTATGACAAACAATAGAAGACACTTGTACGTGCATGCATGCTCGTCCAAAAATCTATCTTGATATGAATCTCCTTGCGATAACACTGGATTGGTGAATTATGATCTTTGACAAAACAAGGTAACTCAAAAACCAAAGTGTGTCGTACGAAATTCAAGTGTGTAGCCCTCGGGGTACGCTAATTTCGACTTGATCTCTAACTAGGCCTCATGATCAAATTACAAGGTTTATTGATACTTAACTAGCCCTCAGGGTTAAGCAACAATGGAATAACACGCAAGAAAAGAGTATGAACTCAAAAGGTTGTATATTTGATTGATAAAAGTTGTCTCTAAAATTCGAAAATACAACCCCTATTTCTAGGGCTGAAATCGGCCAAACCCTAATCCCAATCAGGACGGGATTTGGTAATTTCTATCAGAAACTGAATAGAATTATGGCAGCTTTAAGAAGTTAAAACCATGTCTAACTAAAATATCTAAAATAAGCTGACTATGGCCGAATTCATCTATATCACACATTGGATGAATACTGCCTTATATAATCTTACCAAAACTAATTCTAATCCGAATAAAACTGAATATGCTAAACTCTAATGGACTGTATTTTTGAAATTCAGCTCTTTAAAACCCACATGACCGAGCTATCAGTCCAATAACCTAAAATGAAATAATTTTACAATATTTTACAGTGATCACACTACCTCATTAAAAATATAATGGAAAAAAGAGTATAGTGCTCTTCATGATGTTTTCAGTTCTTCGACAGTCTTGAACAATAAATCCAAGATGTCGATGATGACTACTTCTTCAATTATTTATCATAAAGTTAATCCATCAAAGCATTTAAATCACCATCAAAGCATTTGATATTAGTTTCATTCCATGTCATACTTGAATCCCTTGATGTATCGAGCATCATCTGAACCCGAACCAGATGCCGAGTTGCTCTTCACTCTCCTTTGGGAATGATGTTTACTTTGGCGGTGCCTTATAGATCCTCGATGTTGTCACCTTTCCAAACCATCATCAGAAAAGTCATCTGAACTGCCCAAACCATTGAATTGGCTAAAATATTTCTGGGATTCTTCCCTCTTCGCCGATGATGTAGGTGTAGGTAGTGCTATGCTGTCAACTTTTCTCACCAAACTTTGTACCCCACTCATAAGTGCATTTATTATGATAGCAACCCGATCTGGATCATTGGCTTCATTAGGTTTAATTTGATGTCGCTGCCAAATATCTGGAGCCTCTTCTCATGGATGTTCACCACGCCTTCCATCAGAGGTGTAAGTGAATGGAAAATTATTCATCCCACCATCTTTTGGTAGTCCCAACAATAAACCTAAAATGAATGCCATGAATTTCATAAATTCCATAATGAGCGAGGTTCAGATATTGTCTAGGAAGTTAGATGAGTTGGAAAATCCTATGCCACCTCGTTCGACAAGATAAGTTGAATCTACGAGTGACATCAAAGGTTTGAAACATGACATTTCTAAGTTTGATGGTTGACACAATCCTATGAAATAATTGGATTGGGAGAGGGAAATTGAGAACCTATTCAATCTTTACTACAACCATGAGAAAGAGAATATAAAGATTGCAGAGTATTATTTCACCCATTATGCCACAGAAGGGTGGGAGGATTTAAAAGAATCAAGACAACTTGCTGGTAAAAGACTTATCTCCACCTGAGAGAGATTGAAAACCAAGCTTCGAATACATCATGTTCCATGAACAAAGTTGATTGAGCAATATTTGTATCTCAGTAATATGAAGCAAGGCAATGGCAGTGTAGATCAATATTGGAAAGATCTTGAATTAGTTATAAAAAGGGTTGGCATGAGAGAAAATGATGCCTTTAAAGAATCGGTTTATTAAAGGTTTAAGAGAAAATATGCAAGTTCCGTTTAAGCTCCAGCATTATGTTTCTATGAGAGATTTATTGTTCAAGGCCAGGTTGGATGAGTTGACGTTAAAGCCTAGAGAAAGCTCTAAGTTTGGCTATGATAGTCAGAGGCAGGTCTCTGATTTTTGAAGCCCAAATTTTACCAGGGTTGGTAGCAATTCAAACATGGCTGGCCGAGGAAACCCTAATTCCACCAAAACCTACTCAAATCCACCATTTGAACCCACTGATCGAAGAATGATTGCAACCAATAAGTCTTCTAGCTGAAATACAGGTAAATCAATCTCTAATTCATCAAATACAGTTTCTTCTAACACTCCTACATGTTTCCATTGTAATGAACGAGGACATGTTCACAATAACTGTCCCCATGAAAACTTATAACAACAATGGAGGAGGAAGAAGATGATGATATGCCTAGACAATATGACAACAAAGAAGAACAAATAGATGATGAAATCATCATTGTTGACAGAGGTGAGCAAGGTCCTGAAACACAAAAAGTTTTTGAGGTGTATTCCATAGAAGTTTCCAAAATTACTCCCCTACAAGGAGAAAGTAATTTCAACCAAAATATTCTCAATTTCACCAAAAAAGACAGTAAATGTTGTTATACACAAGTTCTAGGTCGATCCTAAGGCAGGTAAGACAGGTAAGTTGCAAAATGATTCTGATAAGTCTCAAATAGTCTTGTTTCACATCTTAGCCCTTTACATTCTATTTATATGATTAGGCATGGACTATCTATTGACTCTGGTAAATCATTTTATGCTTCAATAAAAGATGTGAATCGAGCTTTGAGTAATCATTATTTTTTTCTTATAATGTCCTTTAAAGAAAGGTACTATGCCAAAGAAGATATTCATGTAGATATGCTGTCATGGTTTGTTAAGTTGTTACAGGAATTCAAGGATGTCTTTATAAGTTATATGCTTCCTGTTTCGAGGACCAAACCTTTCGATCTGGGAGGGAATGATACGAATATCAAATGCTTTGATGGTGCTTTAAATGCTTTGATGGATCAGCTTTATGATAAAGAATTGAAGAAGGAATCCTCATCGACATCTTAGATTTATTGTTCAAGGCTGTCAAAGAACTAAAAACATCATGAAGAACACTAAACTCTTTTTTCCCATTGGTTTTTTAATGAGGTAGTTTTATCACTGTAAGATATTGTAAAATAATTTAATTTTGTGTTATTGGACTGATAGCTTGTCCATGTGGGCTTTGAAGAGCTGAATTTTAAAAATACAGTCCATTAGGGTTTAGCATATTCAATTTTATTCTGATTAGAATTAGTTTAGGTAAGATTAGATAACACAATATTCATCCAAGGTGTGATATGGATGAATTCGGCCATAGTCACCTTATTTTAAGTATTTTAGCTAGATATAGTTTTAGCTTCTTAAAGCTGTCATAATTCTATTCAGTTTTTAAAAGAATTACCAAATCCCATCTTGATTGGGATTGGGGTTTGACCGATTTCGGCCCTATAAATAGGGGTTGTATTTTTGAGTTTAAGAGACAACTTTTATCAGTCAAATATACAACCTTTTGAGTTCATACTCTTTGCTTGCGAGCTTTTCCATTGTTGCTTAACCTCGAGGGCTAGTTAAGTATCGATAAACCTTGTAATCTGATCCTGAGAGCTAGTTAGAGAGCAAGTCGAAATTAGGTGTACCTCGAGGGCTAGCACTTGAATTTCATGTGTCCCGCTAGGGTTTGCGAGTTCCATTATTTTGTCAAAGATCTTAATTCTGCAATCCAGAGTCTTTGCAAGGAGATTCATATCATATCCACTCTATCATTTCGAGCACACTTTAAAGCTTTTTTTAATCCCTTTGAACATGGCTTTCAAAACCTCTTTGTATTCCTTCTTCAAACTCACCACTTCATCCATCTGAATAATAGTCTACCGTGGAGGGGTACGTAGAGACCATTGCCACTTTGTAGTCATAATCGAATGATGAACCGCCTGGGTGACCTTCAATTACCTTGATAAGTTATTTCTGCACCGGTTGGGACTTCAAAATGATGACAACGTTCTTCAAACTAGGAATGCTTCTTCAAAGAATACAGCCTTCGTGCACTTGGATAAAAAAGCCTGTAAAACCCTTTGAGATTCCCAATGCCTCTGTCCAGCGTCACAACAAGAGAACATGCATCATTCTATATCTTTTTTTCTTCTGCTTCCAGGCTTAGTCACATAATAATATAAATTCCTACACATAAAGACAATTTTGTGCACATAAAATAATAAAGAAACTCATAAAAGCAAATTAAATAGATGTATAAAATTCACTTAATTAAGGGTCCGAACTTATTGCATCTTGACCCTAGAAACACTTTTTTTACTTACGAAAGTGTGTAACACTATACAATAATAGAGAAATAAATTATCAAATATTATCATATATATGTCTGTAGAAAGTGATTAACAATGTGCATTATTTGAGAAATTGTTTTTTTCTTCTTTAATAAAATTAAAATCATAATATAAATTTTAATTTTGGAAAGTAACATTTACATTAATTTGACATTTAATTTTTTATTCATACATTGAGCTCCCTTTAAAATTACTTGAAAGCAATGTCTTCTGTAGAGCTCCTACTTGTGTTTCATAAAATGGTCTATCTTGCCTTGTATCCATGTAAAGTACATATGTTCAAAAAAAATGGTCAACCCACGGGCTCTTCTTCACATGCTAATCGAAAATAAGATTATTATAATGCTTTAAACCTTACTCAAAACAAAATTCTGAATTTGACAAAGAGGTGCATTGCAAAAGTTACAGTCTTGGGAATCTCACGTTCTTACATAAACTAATGCACTTGTAGTATTAATTACAACATCAAAGCATGAAACTATAGGAATTAGAAATAAAAACCCTCATTAAATAGAACAGGAACCGTATAGGTTTAGCATAAAAAACGTTGCCCACAATCAACACACTATATTCTTTAGTGAGCATAGAGGATTCAAAGGCATTCTGGGTTCCTTGTTCCACTGGTGCAAAACCAAAAATATATATGTCATCTCGTGCCTCATTTGGGCAGATTTTTAAAAACCCTTATAAAACGTAAAAAACCAAATTCTGAAGGCCTCACTAAATATAAACAAAATCTTTTCCAACTATTTAAATTTCTTGAAATTTTCCATCATAAATATTAATATAAAATGCAGAGCCCCATAAATGTCAACATGCATACTAGAGCAATAATATTTGACAATGTAGTTCCGGAAAAGAATTTATCAACACTTACCTCTAGGCTAAGATGGAGACATAGATTTTAAGTGAATTGAAGTGTCAAACTATGAATAACAATATGAGACACTTGTACGTGCATACATGATCGTCCAAAAATCTATCTACTCTATCCTTTCGAGCACACTTTTAAGTTTTTTTTCATCCTTTCAAACATGGTGTTCATAAGCTCTTTGTAGTCCTTCCTCAGACTCATCACTTCATCTATCGGAATTCCAGTCTACCAGGGAGTGGTGTGTAGAGATATGTGCCACTTTGTAGTCATAATCAAATGGTAAACCACCCACCCGAATGACCTTCTTTTAGCTTGATAAGTTGTTTTTGCACTGATCATGGCTTCAAAATGACGACCATGATCTTCAAAGTAGGAATGATTCTTCGAAGATTATAGATTTTGTGCACGTTGACAAAAGAGCCTATAAAACCCATTGAGATTCTCAATGCCCTTGTCCAGAGTCTCAACAAGGTGTCATGCATCATTCTATATCTTTTTTATTCTTCTTCAGGGATTTTTCTTTTAAAATTTAAAAGTCACCTAAGTGAGGGGGTATATATCAAGATCCCCAGACCTGAGAAAGATGAATATACAAAGTGTATTATAGTTTATCAATGTGCAGCTAAATAAACGTGGACAAGCTAAGCAAAAAGTGTAATAATCCATAACCAATGCCTCCAACCCCCTTGTTGACATGGTTATGGCCAGAACCCCTTTGCGAGACTTATTATGGCCTCCCACATTTTTGCCTCTACCCCCATGTGTTAGCAAAAATAGGTGGCCTATATTCCTTGCAAATTCTTTGCCCAGAAAAGATTTATTAATCGAAGCGGAAGCATGTGTTGCAATCTTCTTTGCAATCTCCATAGCATGATATTATAGTCGATGTACAATAAGTCCATGAAATCTTTACAGGTGCTTGATTTCTGGTTCAGCTCCCTCCATAATGCTGCACCTGCAAAGTGAAGAACAGAGGAGCAGTATCTAGGTCCAATCTGAAATAATAAAAATAGTACAAATCCAGACACAATATCCATCAGAATGTTTATGCATCACATCAACTCGATCTTATGTGGGGAAACTCTCTACTATCTAGATTTGCAAGTCCTCTAATGTGTCTAGGCAATGTTAAATGACTGAATCCATGATCTCTCCTTGTTTCAATTGCTAATTTGGCTAATGCATCTGCAAGAGAGTTACTTAACGATAGGTATGTAAAAAGGATATATTAACAAACTCACTTTTCAACTCCCAGATTGCTCTTAAATGTGGAATGAGTTTCCATGGAATCTTGTATTCTTTTTTTACCATCTCCATCAAGATCAGTGAGTCTACCTCTATTTCCAGATTATCCACTCCATGATAAAAGGCCATTTGTAATCTCAAAATGAGTGCTTGAGTTTCTGGTTCGAAGCTATCCATGTTCTGAAGAGAGATTGCTCTAGATACTAAGACTCTGCCATTCTTATCTCTCAGTACCAGACCTGCACAAGTTGTATTTGGTTGTGATGATCCATCTGTGTTTAGTTTAAAATCCTTCCATGGAAGCTTCCAGCACACTTTCTTAACTAATGATTGTCTTATTTCTGCTTGAACATGTGCTAAACTCACAAGCTCAAAGTGTAAATACTACCACAGAGACCCCCTTCTAGCACCGGTTTTTTAATTTTTAACACCGGTTTTAAAAATCGGTGTTAATTTAACACTGATTTTTTTAATTTTAACACAGGTTTTTTAAAAACCGGTGCTAAATTTTACAATAGCACCGGTTTTGGAAACAATTAGCACCGCTTTTTAAAAACCGATGCTAAAAATTTGAAAATTTTATTTTTCCCGCCAAAGAAATAGCCAAAATTTTTTAAATAGCACCGGTTTTGAAGATATTAGCACCGGTTTTTAAAAACCGGTGCTAAATATTTGTAAAATTATATCTTCCCGCCAAAAAATTCAAAATAGCACCGGTTTTAGTAAAAAAATAGCACCGGTTTTTAAAACCGGTACTAAAAATTAAAACTTAGCACCGGTTTTTTGTAAAAGATAGCATCGGATTTCAAAAGCCGGTGCTAAAAATTTTTGAGACTCATTTCCCACCAAAGAAATAGCAAAAATTTTTAAAATAGCACCGATTTTTAAAAACCGATGCTAAATATTTGTAAAATTCTATCTTCCCACCAACAAATTCAAAATAGCACCGGTTTTAGTAAAAAATAACACTGGTTTTAAAAACCAGTGCTAAAAATTAATGAATAGCACCGGTTTTTGCAAACAATAGTACCGGTTTTAAAACCGGTGCTAAAACTTAAAACTTAGCACCGATTTTTTGTAAAATTTAGCACCGGTTTTTTAAAAATAACACCGGTTTTTAAAAACCGGTGCTAAAAATTTTCTATACTCATTTTCCCGCCAAAGAAATAGCCCAAAATTTTAAAATAGCACCGGTTTTGAAAAAATTAGCTCCAGTTTTTGAAGAAAATAGCACCGGTTTAAAATTTTCCTGCCAAAGAAAACGCCAAAAAACAATTCCCGCCAAAGAAATTGCAAAATATTTTTTAAATAGCATTGGTTTTGGAAGAAAATAGCACCATTTTAAACCGGTGCTAAAAAAATTTAAATTTTTCCTGCAAAAAATATTTCTCCCCCCAAAGAAATCGCCAAAAACTTCTAAATATTTTTTGAAAATTTTAAATTTCATTATTTCCGCCAAAGAATTCAAAAACTTCGCTAAAAATGTCAAATAACCTTCCCAAAAATTTCAAATGCTGGGAGCAGCTGCGCAGCCGCTCTAAGCTGTTTTTTTTAACTTTTAAAATCGTTCACTTCTTTTGTTGACTTTAACTAATGACTAAGTTAAGTTAAATTAATCAACGATCAACCGTCACTGACCTCATATATACAAATAAGAATAAAATTTGTTTACATTAACTAATTAACGTTCAGCCCTTAATTGATTTACTATACATAAATACAACTTTAACAAGTTAACGGTGAAACTTTACTTTACTTTCAATATATATACACTGATAACTAGGTCGACTTTGACTAATCAACGATCAACCTATACTTGACTTTCAATATATAATCATTAAAAACAAAGTTGACTTTAACTAATTAACGGTCAAACTTTATTTGAATTAGTATATGATAAATACTAATAAAAATGTTTGACTGTCTAATTAACAGTCAAACCTTAGTTGACTTTCTATATATAAATACTAATCAACGGTCAAACTTTACTTGACTTTCAATACATAAACACTAATAACTAGGTTGACTTTGTCTAATCAACGGTCAAACTTTACTTGGCCTTCAATAAATAAACACTAATAAAAAACTTGACTATAACTAATCAACGGTCAAACTTTATTTGAATTAGTATATAATAAATACTAATAACTAGGTTGACTTTATCTAATCAACGGTTAAACCTTACTTGACTTTCAATATATAAACACTAATAACAAAGCTGACTTTAACTAATCAATGGTCAAATTTTACTCGACTTTCAATATATAAACACTAATAACTAGGTTGAGTTTGTCTAATCAACGGTCAAACTTTACCCGACTCTCTCTCTATATATAGAAATACTAATGACTAAACTGACTTTAACTAATCAACGGTCAAACTTTACTTTACTTTCAATTTATAAACACTAATAACTAGGCCGACTTTGTCTAAACAACAGTCATACTATACTTGACTTTCAATATATAAACACTAATAACAAAGTTGACTTTAACTAATCAACGGTCAAACTTTATTTGAATTAGTATATGATAAATACTAATAAAACATGTTTGACTTTGTCTAACCAACAGTCAAACGTTAGTTAACTTTCTATATATAAATACTAATCAACGGTCAAACTTTACTCGACTTTCAATATATAAACACTAATAACCAGGTTGACTTTGTCTAATCAACGGTCAAACATTACGTGACTTTCAGTATATAAACTCTAATAACAAAGTTGACTTTAACTAATCAATGGTCAAACTTTATTTGAATTAGTATATGATAAATACTAATAAAACATGTTTGACTTTGTCTAATCAACAGTCAAACCTTAGTTAACTTTCTATATATAAATACTAATCAACGGTCAAACTTTACTCGACTTTCAATATATAAACACTAATAACTAGGTTGACTTTGTCTAATCAACGGTCAAACTTTACGTGACTTTTAATATATAAACACTAATAAAAAAGTTTACTTTAACTAATCAATGGCCAAACTTTATTTGAATTAGTATATAATAAATACTAATAACTAGGTTGGCTTTGTCTAATCAACGGTCAAACCTTACTTGACTTTCAATACATAAACACTAATAACAAAGTTGACTTTAACTAATCAACGGTCAAACTTTATTTGAATTAGTATATAATAAATACTAATAACTAGGTTGACTTTGTCTAATCAACGGTCAAACCTTACTTGACTTTCAATATATAAACACTAATAACAAAGCTTACTTTAACTAATCAACGGTCAAACTTTACTCGACTTTCAATATATAAACACTAACAACTAGGTTGACTTTGTCTAATCAACGGTCAAACTTTACTTGACTCTCTCTCTATATGGAAACACTATGTAGACTTTAACTAATCAATGGTCAAACCTTAATTAACTTTTGATATATAAATGATAATAAGTAATTTAACTTTAACTAATAACTAAGTTTCCATTATAGTAATATAATAAGAGTAGGTCTCCTGACAGGCAGCCTGTCCATAAGCTTAAGGACGGGCCACTTATTTCTTACCTTATATACTGTATTTGTTAAATTACACACAAAATTTAAATATTTTGAAAATATTTTTTTAGATCATATATTTTTATATTTTCACCTTTAAATACATTTTATTACTTTTTTAACTTATAAAATGTAATATTTAAATTTTATAAAAAAATTACAACATTTAAGTTAAATGCCTCTGTGGACTGTCTATAGGCTTATGGAAAGGCCGTCTTTCCTGTATTTTTCCCATATAATAATTATTGAAAATTCTGCAATAAAAAATGAAATTTAAATCAATTTATTTTTGATAAATCTAATCCAGTAGTATACTTAGATACATTGAATCTCAGCCTTTAAAATCGCATTATATATAAGGAAAAGCTATTATCTCCTTCACTGAAACCCTCTTCACTTCCCTTCCTCAACAGCGGAACTACACCTTCTTCATTGATGGCCTGCTCCCTCCACTCCACACCACCACGAAGCCCCCGCTGTCGAGAAGCCCCCCACTGCGAAGCCCCTCAACCACCGTAAAGTGCCCCATCCATCGAGAAGCTCCTTGCGCCGAGAAATTCTCCACCGCCGAGAAACCCTTCTGCGCCTCTACGAATTTGTCCCGCTGAAGTTGATGCCCTCCGCCTCTATGGATCTGTCCAGCACCGGATCCGTTATCCTACAGCTCTGCTTCCCCATCTCCAGGCCGCCACACTCCTTCCACCGTTCATCGCTCCTCCACCGTTCTCCGATCATCCCTCCTCTACCGTTCACCGTGAGTCGTCCCTGAAGATGGCTTGGGATGGATTCTCAAGTGTTGGTTCTCTTGGCCTTTTTCTTATAGGTGGCTTAAGCACTTCCATTGGTGAGTCATGTTTCTTAAATCAACTCTTTGAATTGGTTTTGTGTTTTTTAAGCCATTTGATTGATCATTTCTAGATATATATGAACATGGGTTTTTCCTTGATTATGTGTGTAGAGTATGGAGCATTTTGGTGCTTCTGTTTAATTGGAATGGCAACGTGTGAAACAGGGAGTATGTATAACATGTGTTCTGGGTTTTTAGTATTGGTGTTGCTTAGACATGTTTACATTTCTATTAGGTATGTAGAAAATGATATGATGAACTAGGTTGTTTGATATTCAACATGCCTTTTGTGAATTGTGGATGCTAATCTAAAATGGCTCCTATCTCTAGTTCTGGTATTGTTTCCTTCAGTTTTTTTGAAGCACCGGCGTGACCTTGTACTCGGTTACACCAGAATCCCAGTGTCTTTACATTCCTAAGGGTTTTGAGTTGTATGGTAATTTTTGAAGAGGAGTGTCTTCGGTGGTTTAAATTTCAAAAGAGAGTATTGGTTCGCCCATGACATATCATGAATTAGGCTATTTTATTTTGTTACTATATTGGAAGTTGGACTTCTTTTTCTAGAGGACTTATTGTAAGAACAAACGCCCACTAAGTGTTACTGTGTTTGCAAACACCTCCGACTCGGTTGAGTTTTGAAGGTGACTTGTCATTCTATAGATGATACATTACAATTTTGTTGCACATTAGTGGTTGCTGATACTCATCTTCCATATACTGCTTAGGTGCGTTGCTTTTGGTTCTTAATCAAGTTCTGGACACCAAGATGTTGGGCCTTCTACAGGTGATGCTTCTGCTCATATTGTTTAGTTTAAGTGTCTCAATTGGCTATGGATGTACTAATTTATTGTGGATACATTAAAATATCCCGGTTGCTAGATCTGTGACACCTACTTCTTCAAAGCATAATGTATTTCTATCTTTCCATTTGTGTACGCCCATCTTACATATCTTACATACTATGAACCTTCAAGGTTTTGAGTTTCCAAAAGGCTAATAGTGACGAATTCTATAAACACACACCCAATAAAGTTGTAATCTTCATGCCAGAGGTATTTATTCATTACAGCTTTGTTTTGTTTATGGCATTTCCAGAGTTGTTGGATACTGATGCTTCTTTGCATTTCTATAGGACTCAACAATGCATATGGGAAACACACAGAGACTTGGTAGCAAGAAAATATTGTTGCAGACTCCTGATTGTGTCACTGCCAAGTTATGAAATGCATGGTTGTTGGCCTATTTGTTATGAATGCTACATGTTAAATAATGACTTTTGAGGGAAAAGAAAACATATTTTGAGTCCCACTCAAATGAAGTTTCTGTTGATGCTTGATGATATGTTTCACTTTGGCAATTTTATGTTGTATTTTACTTTAAACGTTTTTTTGCTCTGTAGCATATGATTTATGTGAGTAATATTGTTACAGTCATTTCATTAATGTTATGTATCAGCATAGGAAGAATATGATAGATATGTGTTTATCTTGGTGGATTATTTTATGCTTTACTTTACCGAATGTTGATGTGTGACTGAATCAAATTGAGTTATGTAGTCTCGTTAAGTACTCAAGGTTGATATACTGATATGAATGTCTTTATTCTGGTATAAGCTTCTGGCATAAGCTTATGGCATGGTTTCCAGTGATCTATTGAATAAGCTTCTGGCATAGTGAGATTGATTCCTCTCCAAGGTCTCCGCTGCAATGTTTAGTCCCATGGATTATTAGTTTTGTATCATAAATTTTTTTGGTTTTATTTCTATATTATCAATTTTGTGAAGTTAAATTTATTATTAAATTGATGTCCTATTAAATTGTTAGTTGCAGGTCTTTTTCTCTTCCTCTGAAAGCTGCAACGTGCTGCCGCTTCCTCTGTTTCAGGTCTTCTCTTCCTCTGAAAGCTGCAGCGCGCTGCCGCTTTCAGAAGAAGGGATTTTTTTATTTGTCATAAATATTTTAGCACCGGTTAAAACCGGTGCTAATAAAAAAAACCAGTGCTAAATTACCACCTGTTGAAAAAACCGGTGCTAACAAGAAACACCGGTGCTATAGCGGTACATTTTAGCACCGGTTTAAAAACCGGTGCTAACTAAAAAACCGGTGCTAAAAGTTGGGATTTAGCACCGGTTTTTTTCCAACCGGTGCTAAAGTATTATCGCTTACTTAGGCACCGGTTTTTTTGCAAAAAATCCGGTGCTAGAACATAAAAAAATCGGTGCTAAAGGGTCCTTCTTGTGGTAGTGAACATTTTAGTATTTGAGTTACACCGAGTCACATTGTGTGCTCTAAGTATTTCTTGAATCAAAAGTAGTGTCCTTTTCTTCATTGTGTTCAGCCTAGGAACAATGTTATCATACATAAAGCTATTTCTAACACACCATATGACCCAAGTAGTCATAGCAGGAATTAATCTGACACACAATTTCTGCAGTTTAGAGTTTAAATTTATATTCTAGTAATAGAACATTCTAGCCCACAGATTTGTGAAAATTTCCTGTGTTAAATCACATAGATTATGTAAGAAATTCCAAAGATTTAACATCATGTGAAAATAATGAAATACATGTTACAGATGATCAGTGAAGTTCAGTCAAAAGCAACATTTAGATGGCATATTAAAAGATTGTTCCTGCATGACATCAGCTAGAGGAATGAGCCTGTTTAAAAGCCTCCAATTAAATATGGCCATTTTTCTAGGTAGATACTCAGACCAAAGATGCTTAAACGAATTAACCTACATCCTTTTTGGCATCAGTATGTCATAAGAAGAAGACAGACTGAACTGACCACTTTGTTCTGGTTTCCAAATCATTAAAACCCGATATCCTTCAAAAATGGTAGTTTCCTTATTCAGTAGATCAGTAATCTCAGATGAAAAACTATGACTAAATCTCAATCTTAGATTGGCCTGATTATAGAAAAATTCCTCGAGAGTTAGGTTAGGTGATTCAATATCAGATTCTGGATCCCAAAATTCATTCTAAGCTCTAATACATGTCCAATTAGAAAACCGGAATGATACATCCCCTGATCCTATCTGTATTTTAGTATTCTCTTTAGCTAATTCATCTGCCTCTCTATACCTCTTCCAGGTTTTAGTGGTTTTCTTGTTGTCAGGTAGAGACCACATAAAGGAGGCCTATAGACTGCCCCCTTTCTGTAGTTTCTACCACAACTTCAGGGAGAAACATTTTATTATATTATGGAGATCCTTAACTTCTAGTCCATATTCATTATATGGAAAACACATATTACTCCATGATCTACATATTTTATTCTGTCCAAAATCAGAGTTTCCCCAAAGAAATTTGGCAAAAATGACATGTAATTTATCTATAACTCCTTTAGTAGGCTTTATGAATTTTAAAATATGTAAAGGAATAGCAGACAAAACATGCTTTATCACGATTGGCCTTCTAGTTTGACTAATCAATTTATTTTGCCACAAAATTAGTTTAGCTGTGAATGTTTTGTTCTTCCTATAAATATAGGACATCCCGGGTATCTAAATGGAAATATTCCTTCATGGATATGAGAAATTTGGGACATCATTCTATGATAAGATTGTGGGGAAAATTTAGACAAGTAGTATGCTGATTTATCCAAATTAACCTTTTTGACCTATTACTTGTTCAAATTTTGCTATGAAACTCATAAATTGTTTTAGACTCTTTTGATTAGACCTCAAAAAAACTGCAGTGTGATCTGCAAAACTAAAATGTGTGACTGGAGTGGCAGAATTAGGGATGTTGTAGTATCAATTCTTGTTTTTTCAAATAGAATCTTTAGATTTCTTGTAAAGGCTTCAGTAAGGAGGATAAACAAATAAGGAGATAATGGATCTCCTTGTTTAATTCCCCTAGAAGTTTTAAAGAAACCAAAAGGTTTTCCATTTACAAGAACTGGAAAATATGCAGCTGAAATATTACCCAATATGTTGCCTACTACAGTTTCTTGGAAGCCTAGTTTCATTAGAAATTTCTTTAAAATATCCATGACACTCTGTCAAAAGATTTCGTCATGTATAATTTTAAAAAGAAAATTAATACCCCTCTTCTATTGTTTAAATGTTCAGTAAGTTCATACATCAGAAGCACACTATCTGCCAACTCTCTTCCTTTAACAAAGGCTGGTTCCTCTTGGGATATAATATTTGGCAGTAGGTTTTTAAGTCTTTTTGTGTAAACTATAGAAAATATTTTATTTGAAAAATTAGTGAGACCTATGGGTCTAAAATATGAAAATCTAGAGTTAACTTGCTCTTTGGGAATTAGAGATATAAAAGAGATTGCTATTGCAACTAGTATTGTAGTTCCTGATAAGAATTCATAAGCAACCTCAACCAGATCAGTAGTAATAATATCCCAGCAATGTGTATGAAAAACTCCTGTGTAACCATCAGGACTTGGAGCTGAATCCTTATCCATTTGGAAAACAATATATTTGAGCTTATCTGGGCTTAAGCACATAATAATATAAATTCCTGCACATAAAGACAATTTTTTGCACATAAAGTAATAAAAGTAACTATAAAAGCTAATTATATAGATGTATAAAATACACATAATCAAAGGTCATAACTTATTGCAGCTTGACCATAGAAACAAAATTTTAATTTATGAAAGTGTGTAACACTATACAATAATAGAAATTCAGTTATCAAATATCATCATATAAATGTTTGTAGAAAGTGACTAACAACGTGGAATATTTGAGCGATTGATATGTTTTCTTCTTTAACAAAATTGAAACCAAAATATAGATTTTAATTTTTGAATGTAACATTTATTTTAATTTTTTTTTGAGACGTCGAGCTCCCTTTAAAATTACTTCAAAGCAATGTCTTTCGTAGAGCTCCAACTTGTGTTTCGAAAAATAGTCTATCTTTCCCTGTATCCATGTCAAGTACATATTTTCACTGAAAGTGTTCAACCCATGGGCACTTCTTCACATGCTAATAAAAAATAGGGTTATGATAATGCTTTAAACCTTACTCAAAACAAAATTTTGGATTTGATAGAGTGGTGCATTGCAAAAATAACAGTCTTGGGAATCTCATGTTGTTATATAAATGAATGCACTCATAGCATTAATTACAACTTCAAAACATGAAACTAGAGGAATTAGAAATAAAAAGCCTCATTAAATGGAACCAGAACTCATATAGGTTTAGCATAAAAAATGGTGCGCACAATCAGCAAACTATATTCTTTATTAAGGATAAAGGATTCGGAGGAATTTCGGGTTCCTTGTTCCACTAGTGCAAAACCGAAAAAATATACGTCATCTCATACATCATCTGGGCAGATTTTAAAAGACCCCGTAATTTTGAATGCCACATTAAATATAAACAAGATTTTTTCCCAAGTTTTTAAATTTCTTGAAATTTTCCATCATAGAGATAAATATAAAATGTAGAGCCCCGTAAATGTCCAACAGCATGCAATATTCGAGCAAGAATATTTTAAAATGTAGTTCTGGAAAAGAATTTATCAATACTTACCTCTGGGCTAAGATGGAGACATAAATTTCAAGTGGATTGAAGTGTCAAACTATGACTAACAATAAGAGACACTTTTACATGCATACATGCTCGTCCATATATCTATCCACTCTATCATTTCGAACACTCTTTTAAGATTTTTTTAATCCCTTCGAACATGGTTTTCACAACATCTTAGCAGTCCCTCCTCTGACTCGCCACTTCATCCATCTGAATTCCAGTCTATGAGGGAGGGGTGTCACTACAAGAGACAACACATTTTACCTCGGTTCTAGAGGGGTTTTCACCTCAATTTTTTGTCCAAAACAACCGAGGTAAATATTGGCGGAGTAAAAGTGGATTTTTTTACCGTGGTTCAGAACCTTTTAACCTCGGTTTTTAACCGACGTTTATAACGTGCGACGTCGATTAGGTCAATGAGCTCCCATCGACCAGATCATGTCTCCGACGTCGGTTTGGACAAAGTCTTGGTGAACATATATGCAAGGTCGTTTGCAACAAGATAGTAGTTAAATGCAGATCAAATTTTGCAACGTCGATGAAGTCTACCTCTGTCTGCTTATCAGCAACATTGATTATCATTCAATGCAACATCACTCACAGTGGGAGACCACATCGTCTGTCTGCTGATGTAGAACATGGACTAGCACAACGTCATTTTGTCTAATCAAAGCCGGTGACCACGAATGAGATCGATTTGTGTGACCTCAATCAGATTCCAATTTGGCACCGGATGATGCGACGTCGTTCTTGCATCTATTAAAAATTAGATGTTACTAAAATATTTATTCTTCATTGACACAACTTAGCGCTCGTCGATAGCCATTACATGTTGTCAAAGAAGCAATAAATTGTAAAACGGTTAAACGTCATAAAATAATATATTTATTTTTATTTAATGTGTGATGGAAATAACATTTTTAAAGCAGAAAAACTATATCAACTAATACAATAATATGTTACAATATTATTGAAATGTGAATATGAATTTAAAAAATAAATTGTATTGGACCGTCATTTTCAACGTTGTACGACATTGTGAATGTGAATGTCACTAGCGAATTGACAAGTCCATCGAACTAGATGTTGGAAGTCCATCGATGACTGTCTTTGTCCCTATTACAACAAAATGTAATTAAAAATATGTAAGTGTAGGGCAGTCCCCAAAAGAATTTCACGGAATGGAGTGAAACTTATACAACATTAATCCCAATTTTATTAAGTATCTAATATGGTCCCAACCGACGTCGAAAATAAGAGAAAACAACGTCACACATATCGATTCAACAGCAACCTCGGTTTGATACAAATAGAAGTGTTGAAAACTCCTTGACATGTGTGGCATTGGCGTCTGTTCATTAAGATTTTGTATGGGATGAATGAATGCTATTGACATTGCACATTCATACTCTATGGTCATATGAGTCTTAGCATCATGTCTCACTCTTTACAAACATGGAATTATCTTCTAAAAAAAAGATACAGTTTATTACATGAAAAATGATTGTCATATACTCATGAAATTTCAGAATTATTAATCAATGAAGAAAAAAAACATGTTCGATAAGATTATCACCAAATTTGTAGATGAATATGGAATGGGTAGAAAAAAACCTCAAGGGAATTGAAACTTTAGATGCTCCACCCTTGGATCTTGTCGATGTTTGAGAGATTCAAGTGGAATGAACTATCTTTAATTATTGTAAGGTGTGAATGGAATGGATGGTGTGTTAGTTTGAGGTGTTCGGTTTGTGTTATTGATGGGAAATGAGTGTAAGTGCTAAGTATTATTTACTTGAAATGGGATTGGGGGGAATTTTTGGTTCAAATTTTTGCCTCAAATTTTCATTTCCCGCTGAAATTTTTGGCATTACCGACGTCGACTCATGTTCTATTATAGTGTCATTGTATGCAGCACACATGTGATGTCGGACATAGTGTCCATATTCAATTTTAAAAAATGCGTCGTATAATTGTAAAATCCTCAATGTTAACCTAACGGCCAATCAGTCGAACGATTTACGGGAACATCAAAATAGAATTATTTTCAATATTAAAATAAACAATCGTCATTCATCGATCTCTCCTTTCTGGTGAAAATACCTATGTGCAAAATTTAAAAAATTACATTGTCAGTCCAAAACTTTGATTACGTTCAGTCCAAAAAGAAATTTTCAGATCTGTAGTTGAAATTATACTATCCGAGTGTAATAAAGAAACTGAAACTAATCAACATATACTTTAACAACTTCTTCTGAATGACACATTGTTTACTTGTAACTAGTGTGCGATTTACTCTAGGTCATGTGCTATCGCTTTAAAAATCTTCATGGACATAACCCTATTACATTTTTATTTTCTTAAAAAATAAAAATATGAAATTTCATGCAATTCTTTGTGGTGGAAAATATTGTTCTCATAACTCTTATCGTAGGGGTATAAGTGGAATACTAAGAAAAATGACGGACGACTACTTTGGCGTATCCGTCCATGACTATATCCAAATAATGTTACTGTCAATTCATGATTTGGTTGAGTGTATCTGCAGTTTTTACATTGCCCTTTCTCACAATTTGGTGAAAGGACCTATGTGCAAAATTTTAAAAAATACACCATCACTCCAAAACTCCGATTATGTTCAGTCTGAAAAGAAAGTTTCGGATCCATAGCTGAAATTATACTATCCGAGTGCAATAAATAAACTGAGACTAATCAACATAATGTGATTCCAACAATGTGCTCAATTTTTCAAGCGTTGGCAGTACTGTAGCTGTGTGCGATCGAAGTGCGAAACACACACCATTACTCATCCTTTCTTTTCCTTTCCTTCTATTTTCACTGTTCCTATCCCTAACGGTCATTTTTGCATCCAATCATGGCAGCTCCTCCGCCAGGCCGCGGCGGAATTCCGCCAGCCAAAACCTTTCTACAAGCTTTAGGCAATCGACCCCCACCTCTATTTGTTTCCCTTCCCTCTAATCCCGAAATTGTCCCAAAAACCAACTACAAAGGGGAAATATCTTGCCTGGTAACCAGGAAAGAGGCGGAAATCCTCGCTTCTCATTATCACAATGCTTTGGTGGGTAAGTTTGCACGAGGGAAACCATCCATGGCAGCTCTGAATGACGCCTTCAACTCTGTGGGCTTCAAAGGTAAATTTCAGCTGGGCTCAATTGACTTCAGGCACGTACTGATCCACTTCTAGGATAAGGAAGATTACCAGCGGCTATGGATCAAAGGTCAGTGGAATTTTAATAATGCCCCCATGAAAGTGCTTAAATGGACCACTGATTTCTCCCCTGAGGTTGAATCCTCGATAGTTCCTGTCTGGGTCACTATCCATCATGTTCCAGTATTTTTCTATAACCTCACTATGCTAGAATCCATGAGTAATCAGATAGGTAACTATATTAAATTGGACTCTGCAACTGCTGGCCTAACTAGACCATCTGCTCTAAAGATGTGCGTTGAAATTTACTTAAACAAAATAGCCTGCATTCATTTGAGTGGGCATTGAGGAGGATGGAATAGAATACAATGTGGTTAAACTCCACTTAGAATTCGAGGACCTTCCTCTGTATTGCCACCACTGTAAAGTTATAGGACATGATGATAACCTGTGCATTTACCTACATCCAGAACTTAAGAAGCCAAAGATGTATAAGATGGATAAATCTATCCCTATCCATAGTGATACGGGAAATCCTAAGGATAATCAATTGGCTTATGAGGATCATGAGCAGGGTGCAGCTAGCCGAATAAATGAAAGAAATAACAAGGCAGGGGGTTCTGGTTTTTCGGTTTCTGATAAACAAAATATCATGTCTACACATAATCTAAGATATGTACCTAAACAGAAAGTAGTTCAGACTAAAAATGTTGATCATAATGAGGCTGGGGAAATAAATGTTGATCAAATTGAGGATATGGTTTCTACTCATGAGAGGGCTGATAATCAAACTAAAGATAATCATGTTACTGATGAACTGCTGATTATTGACCCTGATGTTGAGAAACAAGATGTAGATAGGAATCAAGCTTTGATCCCTATCCAGGAAAAAGCTGAGGGCAATAGTGATAATACTGAACTACATAAAGTGAATCAAGCTAAAACTGATGTGCTCTCGGATTCTCTCCTTCGGTCTCCTATAAACTTGACCAAACAATCCTTATCTGCCCCTCCTCATCTCCATAAAAAGGTAGGTTTTGCTAAGGATGACATTCCTAGCAAAAGGGGTAAGCCTTTCTCCCCTTTTAACTCTATTGTTGCTGCAAAAAATTTCATTTTTTCCCAGCAGAAGCATAGGCAAAACAGGTTCCTACCACTTGAAGATGAGGATATATCCAATGATGAGGCTCCTTCTAGTGACCTCCTAATTTCTGCTCCTTTTGACACTGGTGATGATATTGATGTTACCCAGGTAAGTCAGGTAAACTTTTCTAGCTCCCACCCTGGATCCTCCAAGTCGAAAAAAGGGAAACAAACAGACACAGTCTCTAACCATAGGAATGAGACCTATTTAACACAGTTAAATACTATCATGACTAGATCAAAAAGCTCTAACAATGTTACCCTATGAATAACACAACACTTAAGATTAAGTTGCTGGTTTGGAACATTAGGGGAATGGATACTTCTATGCTAAGACTTCATAATTTGATAAATAGGCACAACTTAGATCTTTTATGCTTAATAGAACCAAAACACGATAATATGCAATGTGATGCATATAGACATCGTTTACATTTTGATAACTGTTTGCAGGCTGGCAATGGCCAGATTTGGCTTTTCTGGAACTCCAGCATAGCTCTAACCTTGAAATGTGATAATCTACAATTTTTAGCTGTCAATGTGAATTGTCTAACTCTGCATAAAAGTATGGATGCTTTCTTTGTGTATGGACTTAGAACTAGAAGTGGCAGGATTTCCCTTTGGTCTGATCTTAAGTCATTAAACCACTCTGATTCTATTTTCATAGGTGATTTTAATGCTATAACATCAATAAATGAATATAAAGGTCCTTCTACTCCTAAACAAGGTAGCATGAGGGACTTTATGGATTTTATTAATGTTATGGCTTTGGAAGAAATTAATACTGTTGGGTATCTGTTCACTTGGAGTAATAACAGACTTAGGAATCCTACTATTCAAAGACTAGATAGAGGCTTGTGTACTTCTTCATGGTCTTCCAATTTTCCTACATCATCTGTCCAAATTTTGAATCGAATATCTTCTGACCACAATCCTATGTTTCTCACTATTGGCAGTGATATCCTTTCTACTCCTAGACCATTTAGATTCTTAAATACATGGTATAAAAGGAAAGAATTCAGTGAAGTGATTAGACAAAACTGGGATCTGCCTTATCACAAATCAGGAATGCTTGGTTTCTTCCTTAAGCTGGTAAGACTGAAAAAAGAGCTCAAAATTTGGAATAAAGAAATTTTTGGTAACTTAACTGATAATGTGATAAAAGCTGAAGCTGCTCTCCACACTCAGGAACGGAAGTATAACTTAGATGCTTCTGAGGGAAATATGCTGAAGCTAAAATAGGCCAAGGCTAAGTTAGTTAGGTCCCTAGTAGAGCAGAAAAGTTTCTGGAAACATAAGGCAAAGGTGAAATGGCTAAAGGAGGGGGACAATAACACTAGTTTTTTCCATAACTCGGTTAAGGAGAGAAAGTGTAGATTAAAGGTTACAAAAATTAGGAATAGTAATGGCCAGTGGATAGGATAGCATACAAGATATTGAAAATGATGCCATTCACTATTACAAAAATCTTTTAACAGAAGATAGTCCCTCTGATAGCAATTCTTACAAATCACATTTCCTTAGCGAAATTCCTAAACTGATCATTCAGGAAGAAAATGAAAGACTCCTGCAACCTGCCTCATTGAGTGAACTTAGGGATATTGTGCTAAGTTTGAATAAGAATAGCAGTCTGGGGCCTGATGGATTCACAGCTAAATTCTATATTAATTCTTGGGATATAATTGCTACGGATTTACTGTCTGCTGTAAATGATTTTCTTGCTGTAAGTAATATTCCAAGGGGCATTGGTAGCACCTGGATTGCCATTATCCCGAAAAAACAAACCCCTATCTCCTTTGATGATTATAGACCAATAAGTCTCTCCAATGTGCTTAACAAAATCTTTTCCAAAGTGTTAATGGTAAGACTTAAGTCTATAATGCCAAAAATTATCTCCCCACATCAAACAACTTTTCTTAAAGGAAGAGACATATCGGATAATGTCATCTACCTGCAAGAAATGGTCAGGTTTTTGAACAGGAAAAAAAGGGATCCCAACTGCATTGTTAAACTTGATTTTAAGAAAGCCTTTGATAGAGTGAAGTGGTCATTCCTTTATTATGTTCTTGCTAGATTTGGTTTTTCTGCAAAATTCATTTTTATCATCATGAAGAATTTAGCACAGGTCTGGTTTTCAATCCTTATAAATGGTAAGCCTGTAGGATTTTTTCATTCTACAAGGGGAATTAAGCAGGGAGATCCCCTCTCCCCTTTTCTTTTTAATATCTTCTCTGAGTCCTTCACCAGGAGTTTAGCTTTCATATTTCAGAATGGTAAACTCCATACTATGATCTACCAGGTAATGCCCTACAAATCTCACACTTATCTTATGATGATGATACTGTGGTCTTCTTAACAGCAAATAATCAAACACTGATCAGATTTAAGGCCTTCCTCACAAAATTTGAAGATGTTACTGGCCAACAGATAAATTACAGTAAAAGTGACATCTACATAGGAAATCATGCCTCTGTTCATGAAATCAGCAATATAAGAAGAGCACTAAGTATGAAAATTGGTAGATTCCCCTTCAAATATCTGGGAGTTCCCATTTTCACAGGGATAGCCAAGAAAATCTATTTCCAACCTATAATTGAGTAGATAGATAATAGGATTGGGGGTTGGAAAAACAGGTGGCTCTCTACTGGGGGGAAAATCACATTAATACAATCATGTATCTACACCATTCCTCAACATATATGGTCAGTCTTAAAGCCTAGCAATGAGATCATTTCTTCCATAGAGAAAAAACTCAGTAAATTTTTTTGGGGGGAGATTGATCAAAAACCTAAAAGATCATGGAGGAAGTGGGATGCACTTTGCTATCCCATCACCCAAAATGGTCTAGGTTTTAGATCAATAACCACCATCATAAAAACATGCTCGGTTAAGTTGTGGTGGAAGTTTCAAAAGGCTGAGGCACTATGGACTCACCTAGTTGCATCACTGCCTTTATCTTCCAGAACCTCCCCAAACTGGAAGAGAATCAGTGAAATTAATACTTGGGTAGAAACTAACTCCAGAGTTATAGTGGGAAGAGGAGATTGTAATTTCTGGACCTCAAACTGGCTAGATATTGGTCCAGTTGAGGATTTGTGTGATCCAAACCTTGTTAATATTTCATACTCATGTACAGTTTCATACTTCATTACAAACAAATCGTTTATGCTTCAGGAAATTTCCCCTTTTCTACCTCCTTATGCTGTCACTCTTTTACAGGAAGCAAACCTATTTTCACACAGGGGAGATAGACTCATATGGAAACCAGGTCCCAAAGGTGATTTCTCTTTTAAATCAACTTATCTCCTACTCAGGAATCAGAGAGGTACTGTCCTTTCTGCTCAATATATTTGGAGTTCAAGAATTGAAAAAACGATTTCTGTATTCATGTGGAAAATGATGAATTCTTTTCTGCCCTTTGACAATGTCCTGCGCAATTTGAGATTCTCACTACCTTCTAAGTGTTGTATGTGTAATAACCATGAGGATTCATTGGATCATTTTTTAACTCATGTTTATTCTCTGTTCAAATCTGGAAAGCTATCCACTCATTCATGGGAATCACAGTAATGGTTTACCCATCTATATGGGATAGACTTTCTTGCTACTTGACTTTTTCTAGTCTGAGTGCTCTCCACTCTGAAATTATTAGATCTGCTGCTGCTATAACATGTTGGCATTTGTGGAAAATGAGGAACAAAATTTTGTATGATTCTGCCATCCCATTAATAGGTTTAGTCTTATCTCACATCAAGGAACAAATTTTTTATATCTTCACTGCAAAACCTGTCTTCATAAGAGCTAAAGTAGACATTGACATTGCTGATCACTCTTCTCTTCCTCTAATTAAATTACCTCCAAAGCCAAAAATCTTCAAAATTGCTTGGACTAAACCATGTAGGGGTTATAAAATTAACGTTGATGCTGCATGGAATGGTCAATTGAATATGTGTGGAATTGGTACAGTTATAAGAGATAGCAGGGGTGGCTTTATTACTGCTCATACTAAATTTACTGATGCTAATTCCCCTCAGGAAGCTGAAATGAAGGCAATAAAGTTTGCCATACAGAAATATGCTGGGTTCTTTACTCATGTTTGCCTTGAATCTGACTGTATGAATGCTGTGAAGTCAGTTCTTGATCCATTATATGCTCCCTGGCCGCTGTTTCAATTAGCTGATGACACGAAGCAAATCTTGGGAAATATTATTCTTGTTCATATTCAGAGGCAAGCTAATCTTGTAGCTGATGCTCTTGCTAAGACATGTCTCAAAGCTGAGACCAGTGTTTCCGTGCTTACTTTTAATATGTTATCTAATAACATTCAGGGGCTACTCAGACTAGATCAGATAGGTACACCTTCTTTAAGATTTTTACATTGAATGGATGCTACTGATAAAATGTTACTTGCAGGTGTTTTGAATGCGGTTTTTAAAGGCAATGAAGGCACAAGGATGATGGGATTTGCTTGATGCTGTTTTTTTTGTTGGAATTAGCTACTCTTTTGATTCTTTTATCTAGAGGATAGGCTCCTTAGTGCTTTTGGGGATGTGTCTGACTGACCTGTGTCTCGATCTTTCGATTCACTAATAAGTTCGATACTCTTCCTAAATTTACTAAGAGTCTTCGTAATCCTCTAACAATTAGCTAGTGTTTTTACTACAGTTTGGAAGCAACAAATGTTGTTTCATTAGCCTTAGCTCCCTCATGTAAATTCCAACTAAGCTAATGGCTTCACTTTCTATTCCTGTTTTTTAGTTTCTGTTTTTTACACGGCTTGGGAAGGCCTAATATAATTTCCCCCATCTTTGGATGGTTTCCACGGAAAAAGAAGAGACTAATCAACATATACTTCAACAACTTCTTCTCAATGACACTTTGTGTACTTCTAACTAGTATGTTACAATTTACTCTATGTCATGTGCTATTGCTTTAAAAATTTTCATTGACAGAACCCTATTACATTTTTATTTCCTTAAAAAACACGAATATGAATTTTCATGCACTTCTATGTAGGGATTCCAATCAAACTAGCTATACATCATTAAGGTTCATCGGTTTTGTAAATTAAAATCTATTCCCATAGAGCTACACGACTATAAAGTTCATGGAATTATATATACATCAATTCCTAGTATGTAGTATACCAGTAACCATTATTAAGGCCAGCAATGCTCATTTTGGTCAAACGGTGGCCCTTGCTGTTCTGCTACTGGACCGAAATATTAAGGCCCATATTATTAGCAATCGACGTTGGTTATATGTCAATCATAAATCTGTATTCTAGACAATGTTGCGACATCGCATATACAGTTGGACTGCCATAGTTAAAACTTCTATGGTAATGGGATGGGATGTTGAGGCCCACATGTATACTACATGACGTCGTGCATGGTTTGCTTTCCCGTCGGTCTTATCGACTTATCTGCGACCTCGCAAGACAGGTGGAAAAATACACAAAGACTCGTAATGAATATATATGGAGCCTACAACTAGACTTCACTTCAAACAATCATATTTTAGGAGATTTTCTGCACTCCCTAACCCTTTCTTCACAAAGGTATGCTCTCCAGATTACCTAGATTACCTTCTTCTTGTATTTGTCATTAAATTTGATATGCATATGTATCTCCAATTCCATTTTTTGTTTCTTTTTTGTATTCAATTTTTGTTGGATGTTTGCTCTAGTTAGTATGATTTTGGGTTTTAAGTTCTCATTTGTTAACGTCCATAATATGTTGTTTGTACCCATTTCGTGCATAGGTATTAGTCCCATGATATTGGGTCTGTAAATCCTACATGTGACCTCGCTTTTACGTTGGTATTGATTTGTCTGGGTTGAACCATTAGCGAGATCGGTTATACTCTACTCTCTTAACCCTCTTTATTAGCAATGTCGCATATTCTTCTTTAACATATTAGTTTAATAGACTGGTAGCCAACGAGTCAGTGGCATTGCTAACTAATGTATCCTATATTATGTCTCTGGGCCACACAATACATTTAATTCACTAATTCTTATTGAATTTTAGGAATCATGTCTAATAGTGCTAGTTCGAGTAGACATGCCCCCATCGAGGTATGTCATTTGTTGTTCCAATTTAAATTCCATTTCAGTTTCAATTTTTGTTCTATGGATAACATTAAAATTTTCAACGATCAAAATGCAGATCCCTAGTGATTCGGATGACGATAGTTGTCTAAGGACATCATTCGGGGAAGTCATTACACACTTCGTCCACACGCTAACCAGGATGAACTTTGGTTCCATTACGATTTTGGTACTCCCTCATTTGTTACACATGATGTATTCAATGCACTTTATCTACAACTTTCATATTTACTAAATGTTTTTTTTAAAAAATCAGTACGTCCAAGAACACATTTTAGAGCTCCTACCACCTTACAAACCCCCCCCCCCCCGTTGTGCTGTGTTGTAATGGAATGGTGTATGAGATGCACTACTCGGGGGCCCAGAGGTAGAAGACCCTCACCCCTAAGGGATGGGGTAAATTTCTTGATGAGGAGGAACTCGTGATTGGGAACCCGCTAAATTTAAAGGTGGTAAATGGTGGTGGGCTTGTAGTTTTTAATGTAATCATTCTTCCTCACGGGTTTGACTGATTATTGAATTTATAATATTTGTTCAAAACAAATGTATTAAAATTCATAACAACATATCTTGAATTTTATGGTAATTCTTGAATTTTATATCAAGAATTTTATTAATTGAATTTTATTTCAATGTTACTGAATTGTTCATATTCATGTAACTCTGGTCCTCTCCCTCTTTCAACATATGTAACTCCTTCTACCTCTTAGCAAATAGTTGTTGTAAACAAATATTGTAACGGAAGTTGATCTGTAGACTGCTTGCTTAATGGCCTTTTATTATTAAGGCCATTCAATGATGTGATGTCGTGAAGTGGACGAGATCGTGTTAGTAAGGCCGGGTAGCGTGCGAAGTCGTACGAGTTGGGGGACAACACAATGCCTTCAACCGACGTCGGTCACTAATTGACATCTAGTCGGCCAAACCAATAATATATGCGACGTTTCCTAGTTTAAGGCAGTTCCAAATGACATCGCTACTAAACGGGTATAAATAAGGAAACCCTAACAAAAATTTAAGCATCTGCCCACAAATTTCCTACGAATTCCAACGGCCTCTAGCTTCCTCCCCTCCCTTCTCTTCTCCCTTTGAAAAAAAAGTATGGATTTTCTCACCCCCTAACACATTTGTTTAATTTATAAATCTTACTTTGCTATGTTCGATCTGTGGTATATGAATATGTTTCCTATTTCTTACGTTACAGTTCGGTTACACAATGTTTTGGTATGTTTCCAAAGGGTTTAACTTTATTGTGATGTTTATAAAGCTTCAGTTTTTTGGGTTTTGTGCATTTCTTGCTGTTGCTGGCTCTAACATATACGACGTCGGTGTCTTATCTGTTACAACTCGGTAAATACGACAATAAAGCAGCGTCATATATTCATTTATTTAGTGACATATTTTCACATAATACGACGTCACTTATGGCTCTCTCTATATGTTGATTTGACCGACAAGTGCCTGGCATCGTTTCTACCCGTCAACTAACCCACTGCCTTGGACTGACATGAACTAGCGATGGATGGCCCGACGTTGCACACTGCATTTCATACACTAGTTTCACACTAAACATTTCCACATATGATGTAGGACTAATGGCTGGCGAAGGATCTTCTAATCAAACGTTTTTAGGTATTTCACCTATACAAATATGTATTTATACACTAACACAACTACACACCTCGTAACAACTAATACTTTTCTGTTATCAAACAGTTCACTGCACAACAGAGGCACCCAGAGCCTTTTTGCTTTGACATTGAACATCATTCCATGGCTATTGATAGCTCACGTTTCGACTACACTTTGAAGCAAGTCAACATTGGAAAAATACCAACTCTGGTAAAGCTCTTAAATATATTTATTTGTAGAAAAATGCCTATGTAGATATATACAGTCATGTTTCTAATCTATATTTTTTTTCTATTACTTCGTACATCCCGAGGGAGATTGTACAACTCCTAACGACTGAGAAGACCCCCGTCATGTTGGGGTGCTATGAGATAGACTAGCATATGAAGGCCTTTTCCCCAAAGGGTTTCGGCGAGTTCCTTAGGAGAAACAACCTACGCATAGGGGACACCTTGTTCTTTGAGATGATACAAGCTAGGGTACCTATCGTCTTCAAGGTCATCATTGTCCGAGATGATTAAGTTTATTGTAATTTCTGTTATGTGTGAACTAACACAATTTTATATTCGAATTTACGTACTTGTAAGGATATTCTCATGCCTGCATTTTTTCTAATTAATTAATTAAGTATCTTATTTTATCTTTATGTAATTGACTGCACATGTTTATATGTGTGACTTCATGTGAGCATTATTTTATAAATCATTTGTTGGTCATGTGATTTAAGAACATAGAACAAAGGGGGTACTGGTCAAGTACGAATTAGGGAATGTTTCTTTTCTATCACCATAAAGTTCATGTGTGCGACGTCGCAATGTCATTCGCAATTGTATCTCTAAAAACGACGTATTACGCAAAATCGGCCATGCTTCTACCACATCAGAGAGTGACGTCGCACGCTACTCGGTAGCATTATTTACCTCATTTTTTGATCTTTTAATTCGGTTATTTTATTAACCAAAATAAAAAAACCAATTATTTACCTCACTTTTTTTAACCGAGGTAAAAAAATCTTTTACTTTGAAAAAAAATAACCGAGGTAAAAGAACTTTTTACCTCAATTTTTTGGGGTTAAGGAAAAAATTGAGGTAAAAGAGGCAAAGTAATATGTTTTATTTCTTGTAGTTTGTGTAGTGATGAGTGCCACTTTTGTAGTCACAATCGAATGATGGACTGCCCGAGTGACATTTAATTACCTTGATAAGTTGTTTCTACACTGATCAAGGCTTCAAAATAATGACAATTCTTCAAACTAGGAATGCTTTTTCAAAGAATATAGCCTTTGTGCACGCGGACAAAAGAGACTAAAAAATCCATCGAGAATTTCAATGCCTCTGTCCAGAGTCTCAACAAAAGGTCATGCACCCTTCGATATCTTTTTTCTTAATCTGGGATGAAGCACGTAATAATATAAATTCCTGCACATAAAATAAGCACAGGCCGATTTACAGTGGGGGACACTGGGGTCACGTGCCCCGACTGCCGCACTGATAGTTTGTCTTTTTAGGGATTACAGTATGAGTTTAGTGGGGTATTTAGTCTTTTTTTAATATAAATCCATCCGAGGATGGGGGAAATTTTATTAGGCCTTCCCTAGCCATTAAATAACAAGAGCAAGAAAAGGAAAGGAAGCTGAAGCTTAGTTTGATATACAAGAGTGAGCATTCAGCTCTTGAAGCAATCACAATTGCTTCCAAAAGGAATGAAGAGATATGTCTGATACAGTGAGGATTTCATAAAATGTTAGGCTATGGAAGGAATCATCGAACTTGTTAGTGAGTCGCAATAAACGAAACACAAGACAGTCAGAGTCATCCTCATAACCTAACAGAGTTTATCCTCATCTAATTACAATTTCCTATGGTGCTGGGAGTTTCGTTTGCCTCTTGATCACCAAAAGCCAGGAAGTCAGTTTCCCAAGCCTAATGGAGTAACCATCACTGCTCGGGAAGCATCAAATATTTCCTTCATGTAGAGCTTCCAAATTTCTGGTTATAGGGCCAGAGTATGAGGAGATGCCGCAGTATAAACAAGATCCTACATGAAAAGAGTAGAAATCAGTATCATCCGATCTAGTTGGCAATCCGTAAAGAAGGGGTACCAATTTGGTCAAGTCTAACTAGTCCCTGGACCAAGTTAGGGAGCACAGAGAATCTGTGAAAGGATGAGTTGGTCTTTAATTGCAGACAGTTTTTTGCAAGAGTATGAGCCACCAGGTTTGCCTTTCTATAGATGTGCACAAGTTTAATATCCCCAAGGGAATTGTGAATCTCATCAGATAAGCAGAACAATTTCCAGTGAGATCTTTGTGGATCAGTAGCAAATAGAACTGCACTGAGGCAGTCAGATTCCATACAAACAGGAGAGGGCAAATCAGTAGAAAATTGTATTGCAAACTTAATTGCTTTCAATTCAGCTTCCAAGGGGGACAAAGCATTAGTATATGAAGAATAATCCCCTTTAAAACCCCCTCTACTATCCCTAATAATCATTCCGATCCCACACATATTAGTATTACAGCACCATGAAGCATCTACATTTAACTTAAAACCTAAGCAGGGCCTCTCCCATGCAATTTTCCAAATTTTAGGCTTTGGGGAGAGTTTAATCAGAGGCAGAAAAGAGTGATCTGCAATACTTAAATCAAAAGGGGAGACAATGTAAACAGGTTTTGCACAAAAGGAATAGAAAATTTGATCTCTAATCTGTTGAAGCACTTGGTTAGTGGAAGGCCTGACTGAATCAAAAAGAATTTTATTTCTCATCTTCCACAGATTCCAAAAGGTAAATATAGCTGCAGTTCGGATTATAGTAGAATGTAATGAAGTTAGAACAGGGTAGGTTAGGTAGAATGATAATCTCTCCCATACAGATGGAAAGGATCTGTCCCTAATTCCCATAAACTGGTGAACTGATTTCCAAACATTTAGTGCAAACTCACAGGAGTTAAAAAAATGATCTAAGGAGTATTCATGTATATTGCACATACAACATTTAGAAGGCGAGCAAAATCTAAGTTTTCTGAGGATGTTATCAAAAGGTAAAAAAGAATTTGTCACTTTCCACATAAAAACAGAGATTTTCTTGTCTAATCTAGAATTCCAAAGGTGTTGAGAGGAGGCAATAGAACCTGTATTGTTGCAGAGTGAAATGTATGTGGATTTAAAGGAGAAATTCCCTGTAATACCAGGTTTCCATATTAACCTGTCTGCTCTGTGTGGTGCCAATTTTGCTTCCTGCAAAAGAGTGATTATGTCAGGATGCAGAAAAGGGTTGATTTTTGTGATGAGATTAGATTTGTAAGATATAAATTTCGAGACAGTACAATCCCCTCTAATATCCACACTATTCTGATCACACAGATCTGTAAGAAGCCCTATATCTAGCCAGTTAGCAGTCCAAAAATTACATTCTCCTCTTCCTATAATAACTCTAGAGTTAGCTTCTGCCCATGAGTTAACTGAACATATCCTTTTCCAATTTGGAGAGGTCCTATTTGAGGGAGGGAGACCTGCCACTAGATGAGTCCATAGAGCCTCAGCCATTTGAAATTTCCACCACAGTTTTACTGAACATGTTTTAATTATGGTGGATATTGATCTAAACCCTATACCATTTTGATCAGTTGGTAAACAGAGATCAGTCCATTTTCTCCAAGATCTTTTAGGATTGAGCTCAGTATCCCCCCAAAAGAATTTGCTCAGTTTTTTTTCTATAGTGGTGATAATCAGTTTGTTTGGCTTTATAACCTGCAAATGTGTTGGGGTATAGAATAGATACATGATTCAATCAGCGTAATTTTACCCCCTGTAGATATCCACCTATTTTTCCAGTTACATATTTTACTATCAATCTGTTCGAAAAGAGGTTGAAAATAGAACTTTTTTGCAGCAACAGTAAAAATTGGAACTCCCAGGTATGAAACTGGAAATGTTCCCATTTTCATCCCTAGGATTCTTTTAATGTAGTTAGCCTTTTGAACAGAAGCATGCTTACCTATGAAGATATCACTCTTATTGTAGTTAATAGATTGACCCGTGAATTCCTCAAAGGTAGACAAGAAAGCTTTTAATCTAATCAAAGTTAACTTAGTAGCTTTAAAGAAAACAACAGTATCATCCGCATATGATAAATGTGAGATTCTCGGAGGATTACCTGGCAGGTCGAAATATGACAACTTACCACTGTAAAATATGAAAGCCAAACTCCTTGAAAAGGACTCAGAGAAAATGTTAAACAAGAATGGAGATAAAGGATCACCCTGCTTAATACCCCTAGTGGATTGAAAGAATCGGTGGGGTATTTAGTCTACGTGTCATTTGTGAAATTTGTAAACAAACTTTTGTCAATTTCATTTTCTTCTTCTTTTTTTTAAGGTTAAGCCACTAAATTACCAATTTGGGAGTACTCTGGTTGTTGGAATAAAATTGTTCTTAAATAATAATTTTTTGAAGTAACTATTATTTCTAAATTTCCTCATTCATAATATTCATATTTCTTCACATTTAATGATTTTTAAATATTTCTCATTTTCTTTCAAACTTATATGTTAAAATTCAATTAAATTTTAAATTATGTACCTAATGTCTTGTATGAATAGTTATAAATTGTCATATAAAGTGAAGAGTGCAAAAACATGAATAAAAGTTGGCCAAAATAGGAAATAAAGTGAAGAGTGCAAAAACATATGTGATGTCCCAAAAATGAAAGAGTGCAAAAATAGGTGAGACAGAGAGAGTATACAATTATCATAACTATGTACTTTTGCTCGAATACTGCCTGATATAATATGTCATTCATTTATTACGATGACTATATTTTTTTTTTGCATAAGTAATTGATAAAAATGTAATCCATAGTTGGATCTCGAATATAAATGTTTGTTTCTTTAACGAATCTATATAATAAATCAATATAACTGTTTGAAATATTAAACCAAAAATTATACTTCATCTCGTGCATCATTTGAGCAGGTTTATAAAAAAGCTTATAAATCGTAAACAATTAAATTCTTAATGACACACTAAATATAAAAAGGATTTTTTCAAGTATTTATATTTCTTGAAATTTTCCATAATAAAGATAAATATAACATACAAAGCCCCGTAAATGGCAACTGACGTGCAATATTCGAGCACATAATTTTCCATCATAAAGATAAATATAACATACAAAGTCCTGTAAATGTCAAATGTCAAATGCCCTATATATATTTTCTTCTACTTCTGGGCTTAAGCACATAATTATATAAATTCCTGCACGTAAAGACATTTTTTTGCACATAATAAAATAAAATAAAAAACTAAAAGAAAATTAAATAGATGTATAAAATGCACATAATTAAGTGTCGCAACTTATTACAGATTGAATATAGAAACAAATTTTCAACCTATGGAAGTGTGTAACACAATTAAATAATAGGGAAATAAGTTATCAAATATTATCATATAAATGTATGTAGAAATTGACTAACAATGTGCAATAATTGAGCAAGTTTTGTTTTCTTCTCTAATATTATTAAAAGCATAATATATAATTTTATTTTGGAAAGTAACTTTGAATTTAATTTGATATTTTGGGAGGCCATCATTGTGCCTCTCAAAGATAGTATTTATAGGCCCTAATTGCGGCAAACTACAAGAAAGTAGCTAGTGGCAAGTTGGGGTCGTTCACGTGGAAAATGGGGTATTATTGAGTGTTTAACGTAGTTAAAAGCCACACAAGATGTCACTCTATGTTTGCGGTAACAAATTTGGGGGGTTTTGAGTTTATAAACCAGTACAACTACTTTAAGCAACTAGAATAACAAACGATATAAATACGATCACAACTAGTACGAGAGATTTAACTAAGATGATAACGAGTCTTGGACGCAAATGGTTTACATTTCTAGTTATCCTTTGATCATCAACTAACCATCCAATTTTTACGCATTAACCACACATTGTGGGGGAGCTTGTCAACACCTTTCGAGTTAAGACGTTTCTCACCCCTCCTCGATTATAGTAATAGTGGGCGATCGGCGCCACACAATAACCCTTACCATCGGGTCACTCTAGACAATTTGCATCATATACTTCCCCGAGAATAGCAATAAACATGGAGACCCACGCAACTACCACAGTGTTCTACAAGCGAATAGATAACACAAGTATATCTACTAATAAATACTTCGAGGACCGGCCTTCATGCTAGATGTTATTAGGTAAACACATTCAAATAGGTAAACACATTCAAAATCATCCTAAACCAAAGCAAATTCATCAATCAACAATTATAATTATTTGTCACCCCTAATTACAACCTAACGTCAGTCAACAATAATCACCTCAAAAATATTACAAAGTCATCTAGGTTTGACCAAAATCTAAGTAAACAATCAATTCACAATTATCAACTAGTTGAGCATCCTAGACTAAATCATGCATTAATCATACAACAAAGAACAAACCATACTTGATAATCAAAGCAAAAAATAGGATAAACGAAATCTCAAAAATTCATACTGGAAATGCCAATTGCTCCCAAGAGTATATTTAGCCTAGATAACTAAAACCCATAACAAATGAGCAAGAATGCGAGGTAAACATAGAGTAAATGATGAAAAGTTAATGAGAACTAGGGTTTCTTGGGGGAAAGTCAGGGTTATGAAGAGGATATGATAGAAGCTACTTATAGTCTAAGTGGTCAAGATTTTTCCAAGAAAAGTAAAAAAAGTAGCAGACGCATGCCTGTTGAAGAGCTCATTTAGGTGTGGACGTGCACCACACCGCGTAGGCTGCACGAATTGCATCTAAAGGTTGTTTTCTTTCTCTTCTTTGCATATGCGGGCATGTACCTATGTGCTTGGGACATTTCTAGTTGGAGAAGCAACAACAACGACAAAGACGACGCTGAAGATATGGCATAAAATACAATTAGAACTAAAAATCTCCCACTTTTACAAAACAAAGGATAAAATAGGGATTCATTTTTAAGTTTGAATTTGAAGGTATATGTAAATATACAATATTGTGCAATATTCAAGCAAGAATATTTGGAAATGTGATATGAATCTCATTGCGAAGACTTACAATTGCGTAATTATTATCTTTGATCTAGTGAAGGGATCCGCAAACCCTCACTATCTCGCACGAAATTTAGGTGTCTAGCCCCCGGGGTAGCCTAACTTTAACTTGCTCTCTAACTAGCCCTCGGGATCAGATTACAAGGTTTTTTGATACTTAAATAGCCCTCGGGGTTAGCAACAATGGAATAAGCTCGCAAGCAACAAGAGTATGAACTCAAAGGTTTATATTTCTGAATGATGATAGTGGTACAAATCTTGAAAATTCAACCTCTATTTATGGGGCTAAATTCTTCCGAAACCCTAGTCCTAATCAAGACGGGATTTGGTGATTCCTTTCAGAAACTGAATAGAATTATGACAGTTTTAAGAAACTAAAACCATATTTAACTAAAATACCTAAAATAAACTATCTATGGCCAAAATTCATCAAGATTAAAACTTGGGTGAATATTGCCTTATCTAAACTTACGAAGACTAACTCTAATTAGAATAAAACTCAATATTTTTTAAACCCAAATGGACTGGTTTGAAAATCGGCTCTTCAAATCCCACATGGACGAGCTTTACAGTCTAAGAACTAGAATGAAGTATTTTACACTATTTTACAGTGATCACACTACCTCATTAAAAAACAATGGGAAAAAAGAGTATTGTGTTCTTCATGATGCCTTCAATTCATTGACAATCTTGAATAATGAATCCATGATGTCGATGGTGACTCCTTCTTCAACTCTTCATCATAAAATTGATCCATCAAAGTATTTAAAGCACATCAAAGTATTTGATATTCGTATCACAATGTAGGTACGACAAAGAATTCATTAACACTTACCTCTGGGCTAAGATGGCGACATAAATTTCAAGTGGATTGAAGTGTCAAAATAAGACAGACAACATGGGAAACTTGTCCTTGCATGCATCCTCTCTCAAATAACAACCCACTTTATCCTTTCGAGCACTGTTTAAGCTTCTTTTTTTCTAATCCCTTCGAACATGGTTTTCACACCCTCTTTGTAGTCCTTCTTCAGACTCACCACTTCACCCATCTTACTTCCAGTCTGCCTAGGATGGCTATGTAGAGATGATTGCCCCTTCATAGCAATAATCAAATGATGAACCACCCAGGTGACCTTTAATTACCGTGATCAGTTGTTTCTACACAGATCGAGGCTCCAAAAAGATGGCATTGTTCTTCAAGCAATGAATACTTTTTCGTAGATGGTGAACATTGTTTCACTCACTAAAATAATCTGCAAACTCTCTAGATGAGATTAGTACAGTAGCAAGCAGAGTCAATCCCACGAGGAACAGAGCAAAAAATATAATAAAATTCCTACTAATATAGAATACGTTTGGTGTAGCCACTACGCCTTAATTTTCAGATTTATCTACAACTAATAATGCAATTAAGTAATATAAAATATAAAATAGTAATGCAAACAAAAAATATATAAAAATATATAAAATATATGAATAAGATAATCGGCTCGGAATAACTCACATTATTTAAACACAGATCATAGGCGCAAAGATAAATCAATTCATATGCATCTATTAGTTATAGGAAAGTAGGTACGCTTAATGTTAAAATAAATCTGACTCCTGATTAGATTATGATTTATTATGATTAGAGTTCTTTCCTTATTACACCTATATTGTACTCTCCATATATTTAGATATCAATAATACAAATAATTACGGAAAATCATTCTATCATGGTATCAGAGCAAGTTCTGATCCTAAGCCCTAAATTTTAATTTATTGTTCAGCGCCTCCCTCCTTCTCTCCTTTTTGGCCCTAATCCCGGCGAAGTTTCCGGTCAAATTCCGGTGGCTCTTTTCTGCCCACTGAAGTACCAGAGGCGTTGTCATCGCTCGGCCACACGCGTCATCAGAGTCCTTCAGTGGCATCGTCATCGATCGTCCAACAAGTCGAGGTCTTCCAGAGGCGTCATCATCAATCCAAAGGTGTCTTCCAGAGGCGTCGTCGTCTTCTAGAGGCGTCACAATCCTCAGCTCGGCCACGCACATCATCGGAGTCGTCATCATCGGTGTTGACGTCTTCTAGCTCGGCCAACAGGTTCATCGGAGTTGGCATCCAACAAGCCGACGTCTTCCAGCTCGGCCACGCTCCCGTCTTCAGATCCTTGCGCCATCTTCCAGTAGCGCGTGTAAATCACACGCGATTTGACTCGCGCAACATGGGAGTTCTCGCGTCTTCAATTTCTTGCGAGTTGAACCTATTTCTCGTGAGTTGGACCTATTTATCATGAGTTGAACTTGTTTCTCATAAGTTGAACCTATTTCTCGCGAGTTGAACCCGTTTCTAGCAAATTGCTCAAATTCTCGCGAGTTGGGGCGCTTTCTCACGAGTTGCTCAAATTCTCGTCAGCACCCAGTCAATTTCTGTGCAATTTTGGTCTTTTGCTATGGTTTATTTGGGCTCTATATATTGAGAAGATTGATCCACTAATTGGATTGTGGACAAGGTGTTGTTTCAAGCCAGTTTGAATGGTCCCAATCGTCATTCTTCATCGAATCAGTGGATCGTTGATTCAGGTGCTACGTCTCATATCAGTGCTCGCACCAGTCATCTTGATCAGGTACAACGTTATCGTGGTTCTGATTCTATTCTTGTTGGAAATAGTGAATCATTATCTATTTCTCACATTGGCCAATGTCATTTATCTGGTTTCTCTGTTAATGATGTCCTTGTGGTCCCTAAGATTACTAGAAGTATATTATCCATTAGTAAACTTACTCGTGATTTACTTGTTCGTGTTATATTTGATGTCAATGCTTTTTCCATTGAGCACAAGCATACAGGGAAGATAATTGGTAAAGGCAGTCATAGTTCAGGTCTTTATTTTCTTGAGACTGGTGATTCTAGCTTTTTAGGTGAATTATGCTCTAGTAAGCTCCAGGCTTCTTTTGAACAGTGGCAATCTCGCCTCGGTCATGTGTCTCATGATACTGTTTGGTTATTAAGTCGACGTGGCCATATTACTGTCACTTCCGATATGTCGGCATCTGTTAGTTGCTCTCCTCGTCAGATGGCCAAGAGTAGCCGTTTACCTTTATCCACTAGTGACAGGCACTACTGGGTTGTTGGACAAGGTGCATTGTGATTTGTAGGGACCAGTCCCTATCTTATCGGCATGTGGTTTTTCTTATTATGCCATTTTCATCGATGACTTTTCGTGTTTCACATGGCTTTTCCCAATGCGGTATAAGTCAGAGTTCTATGATACATTTATTCAGTTTCAGAAATTCGTTGAGAACCAGTTTTCTACTAGGGTTAAAAATTTTCAAACCAATGGTGGCATAGAGTTTACTAATCATCGACTTCAGGCTCACTTCATATCATGTGGCATTCATCGTCAGATGTCATCGCCCTATACACCTGCTCAGAATAGCCTAGCTGAGCGGAAGCATCGTCACATCACAGAGACTGGTCTTGCCATACTTTTTCACTCTTCCGTACCACATTGTTATTGGGTGGAAGCTTTCTCCTCTATGATTTACATTATTAACCATCTGCCCAGTTCAGTTCTTGGTGGAAATTCACCTTTTGAGGTTGTTTTTGGTCATGTGCCTGACTATACAATCTTTCACCCATTTGGCTGTTGTGCTTTTCCATGTATGCGTGCCACTGCTACTGATAAGTTTGCACCGCAATCCATTCCGTGTGTTTTTATTGGAAAAAGCCCTCGTTACAAGGGCTTTCAGTGTCTCGATCCCACTTCTAGGCGTATCTATGTTTCTCACCACGTTCGCTTTGATGAAACCTTATTCCCTTATGTCTCATCTTTCGCGGACAGTCTCTCTATTTCAGATCTGGAGATTTTATCATTTTTTGATGGAGTTGTTACTTCATCGATTGAGGCCACCACGCCTGTGCCTATTCCAGCCGTCCCTCCTTCACCACCATCTTCCATCTGGATGGCCGACCCGGATCCAACTCCTCGGCCAACGACCACCACACCTCAGCTGCTGGCCATCACTCTTCAGCCACCGTCTCAGCCAATGGCCACCACGTCTCAGCTAGTATCGGTCATTCTTTCTCCGGTGACTTCCAACGGCCACTCTCCGGTCAGCGCAACTCAATCTTCCTCGGCATTGTCAGCTGGTTCGACTCCTCCAGCTTTGCAGCCCCAATGCCATTCAGTGTCGGGATTATTCAAATACTATTGCTCATGGTCTCACTGCCTCACTCCTCTCTCAGACAGAGCCCACTGATTATCGCTCTGCCCTTCAGGATCTACCCTGGGTTCAGCCATGGATGATGAGATGGTCGCTCTTCGTGGTCAGCACACTTGGGATTTGGTGCCTCGACCTTCGAATGTCAACATTGTTGGCACCAAATGGGTCCATAGGCTCAAGTATCGACCAAATGACACTATTAAGCATCACAAAGATAGACTTGTGGCGCAGGGTTTCTCGCAGATTCTGGGTTTTGATTTTGATCACACTTTCAGTCCCGTGGACAAAGCCTCCACTGTTAGGACAGTTCTCGCTATAGCCACCATACGTTCCTGGCCACTTCACCAGTTGGATGTCAAGAACGCTTTCCTTAATGGTGTTCTTGATGTTCAAGTCTACATGAAGTAGCCCATTGGTTATCAGGATTTTGTCCATCCAGACTATGTTTGTCGCTTGCGAAAGGCCATTTATTGTCTCAAGCAGGCTCCCCGGGCTTGGTTCCAGTGTTTTAGTAGTTATCTGACACAGCTTGGTTTTCGGTGCAGCTCAGCTGATACTTCTTGATTTGTCCTTTCGAGAGGGTCGTTGTTACTGTACCTACTTGTGTTTGTGGACGATATCATTCTTACAGACAATGACTCGACTCTTCTTTACCAGTTCATTGATCAGACACAGAGAGGTTGCAATCAAGGATCTTGGTGCTCTTCATTACTTTCTTGGTCTGGAAGTTTCGCCTACCTCCTCACTGTTACTGCTTGGCCAAGCAAAGTATGCTCATGATATTTTGAATCGGGCCGGTATGTCTGACGCATCACCTATTTCTACTCCATTTGTTGCTGGTTCTCAACTTCACAGCACTACCAGTCCTCCATTCTGGGATCCTACACTTTATCGTTCTCTTGTTAGTGCTCTTCAATATCTCACCATCTCTCGCCCAGATTTGGCATTCTCGGTCAACACGGTGAGTCAGTATCTTCAGGATCCCAGAGATGACCATTTTTCTGTTGTGACTCAGATTTTTCGTGGCACTCTTCATTTTTGTCTCAGGTTTTATTTTGCTAGTACTCCTGATGTGTTAGGGTACTCTGATGCTGATTGGGCTCGCTATCTGGAGACCCGTCGGTCCACTTATGGTTATGCAGTTTTTCTTGGTGGGAATTTGGTTTCATGGAGTGCCAAGAAACAGGCCAATGTTTCTCGCTCTAGCACTGAGTTTGAATACCATTCTCTCGCCAACACTGCCTCAGAAGTTGTATGGCTCACTCATTTGCTTCGTGATCTTCGGGTTCCGTTTTCTAGTTCTCCACTGTTGTTATGCGACAATAGTAGTGCTATCTTCTTGGCTCAGAATCCGGTGGCACACAAGCGGACGAAGCACATCGACATCGACTGCCAGCTTTATTAGTTAGGCTGTGGCTGGATCTTATTCACATACATACATCTAGTGGACGTAGAACCGCGTCTGGAGACTCTCAAAGGAAGAGAACATTCCCTGCTCTATACCATAAGAAAGGACAGTTTGAATCGGATAACGTAAGGCCTACTCTTAGCGCTAGCAGACTACTGGTGTTGATCTAATTATCCGAACAACTTTTGAACAGAGGCTTGTTAGCTTCCATCTCAGAATTAACTTATGCCACTTTTTAAGTACGCCATAAGCAGCCAAGCATAGCATAGTGGTTCGCTCAAGAAAAGATATTTACGAGACTTCACTTCCTCGGAAGTGCTTCTAGTTTGAATACCCTATAACCTTCATTCGATTACACACGACAAGGAAGCTCTCGAAACAAAAGAGCTAAAAAGCTACATCAATCCACTGGAATTCAATCCTAGATCTCGTCCCGTAACAGCATGAATGCGCCCTCAAGGGGTAGCCTAAGGAAAAAGAAGCCCGGTGCTCATGATGCGTTACGGAACCTCTATCGTGTCGGGGGACCAAGCAGGGCATAGCTAGCAGCATAAGAGCCGACTCGGCATCAGCGGCTTCGTGCCACACTGGAGTAATCTAATATGTGGTTCCGTGCGTTCTACCACTTCTCCATTCATTTCCAATACTGATCGTGAAACACCATGAGCAGCAGGATGTTGAGGTCCAAAATTTGAAGTGAAATTTTTTATTTGCTTATCTAGAGATAGAGAGGAGCGCTGAAATCCTTTCTATTGGTTCGTGCGTGGCAGCTGGTATAGATGAAGAAGGGCGGGCCGTCGGGACCTATTCTCTTAATAGGCGGCAAAGAGAAATAGGAAAGGGGCCAAGCTAACTGATGAGTGCCTTTTTAGCCTTTAGAAAAAGGCTCTCATGTAGAGCTAACATGGCTGTCTACATACAAGTATAGCCAAATCAAGATGAGACGGGACGGACGGTCAAAGGCCGCAGTGGGACTACCATAAGAAAGCCTGCCCCCGCTACCTAACATAGAAAGAGATTCCTGGATAGAAGTAGTCTCTATGTGAATCTTTTCTCGACCGGGCTAGGCCGAATTAAGCCACCGCTTGGGATGGGAATGGCTCAGCCCACATGCATCATTTGATAAAAGCACTCCAGCCCAGTTGCCTCCGATGATTGGTTTGTCAACCACGCTTTCCCTCCCTCAAAACAATGCTCCTCACCAAATCCCTTTCTTGGGTTGGGGCAACATAGCAATGAGTAGTTCGCACCAGGACTCTACCCCCTCGAGAGCAAGAGGCCGACCGAGATAGAGCTGGGAGCAAACCTATACTTTCCTCGGGCTTGCCTTGACTCAACATCTAAATAAATAAAGGCGGGCGCCGAAAAGGAAGCAGCCCAGCCTCTTCAAGAAAGCACGGACGAGCCACATGCAGGGAAACTTGCACGTGTGGTTCTGGCCGGGGACCCCGGTATACTGTACTAATATGTGTAGGTTCCCGTAATTCGAGTGAGATTGTCATAGCGCAAAAGCAGACATGGTCTGGTATTCCCTTGTTCCCTGTATTGGTTATGTTCTTTATTTCTTGTCTAGCAGAAACTAATCGAGCTCCGTTTAATCTCCCAGAAGCAGAAGCTGAATCAGTTGCAGGCTATAATGTAGAATATGCGCGGGATGCGATCCTTAATAATTCACTGTTGGCGGAAGCCAATGTCCCGGGGTCCCGGGGACTCATTCTGACTGAAACAAGGGGCGGGTCTTTACGAACTTCAAAATTTCTATCTTATTTAGTAAAGTCTCACTTTTTGATAGGAATAGGTGCTTGCTAGGGAACTATTCATTCTTCATTCGAAACTAATGAGTGTAGGGTCAGGGGTTTTTGCCTTGTTATCAAAAAGGGAGTTGGGTAAAGCAAACTCCCTCCTTGGAAGAGCACGGGCTTAGTCAAGTAGAACCGGGTTGCGCTGCTTGATGCTCCGATCGAAAAACAAATCGGTGGGGCCATGCCGGTACGATTGAATATGCGTTATAAAGGTAAATCCCTCCCCTACGACACCAAAAACCGGGCCGAACTTCTAAACTGCCGCCCGCTTCCATAGAACAATATCGTGGCAACGAGAGAGGAAAGATACTAAAAAAAGTGTGAATATGTACAGTCTCTCGTGAGGCCGCTTACTCGTCAATTGCTCCTTCTTGGCTTCCTGAGTATGTAATACGATTGAAGCGTACGCTTTATGGTCGATCGAAGGTCCTGTCGTGCATCTTGGAGCGAATAATTGCTTAAAATAAAATAAAGGATCCGTTCGCGTAAAGAGGGGCGAGTCAAAGAGAAGTTGTAGCAACGAGCTACTAAGGAGTGACTGTGTTGAAGCTTCAAACGTAGAGCTCGCGATGACTTCGAACAAACTCCACGAGTGTGCCGAAAAAGACTAAAAAAATCTGTGATAGGTAAGCGCCTGCGTTCAGTAAATCGCAATTCTTTATTGAATTCAAAGAAGATTTCGCCAATAAAAAAGATAGAAGAGCGGTATAACAGAGCTCAACAAAGGAAGAAGCTTGCAGAACTAAGCAAGGGATGCCATGCCATTAAGCAATAAATAAAAAGGCAGAGCTCTATGCTCACTCAACCATAGGGTTTTTAGGGCTACGGGGGATACCTATTGAGCACTTTTCCTACCTGGATTTCTTCTCCCACAAATCACTACGAGATTCTCTAAAATCTTCAATCGCATTACATACTCAGGAAGCCAAGAAGGAGCAATTGACGAGTAAGCGGCCTCACGAGAGACTGTACATATTCACACTTTTTTTAGTATCTTTCCTCTCTCCTTGGTCGAGTAAGCAGATTCTTCCCATGAATTATCAATGTCTTCTACTCGCCCAGTGGAGCCAGGAGGCAGGGGGAATCTATTTCATTTGGCTCTAGACTACGATTCGATAGAGAACGATTTGGCAATCTTTTTTTCCTGGTATGAAAGAAGTAGCTAGGACCAATCTCCCTCACAGTGGGGATCCCTCTTGCATTTGATACCCTCTTATTATAAGATGAAGATGATTCACTCACCGTTAACAGGAAAGGACAGTGTGGCTCTATACGATGAATGTGCAGCTACTTTTTAACTTTATAACTTCAGCTAGCTGACTAGTTTACTACTGGCTTTCAACCCTTGGACAACTATCCTTGGCATGTGTGCTACTGGCCTACCTACTGAACTCCTACTGTCCTGCTACCAAGCATTCTCTCTTTACTCGCCTAAGGGTGCACTAAGAAAGATTGCTACAACGACAAAAGAAAAGAGAATGTACACGCACAAGAGACTTGCTCCCATGTAGAGAAGAAAACCTAAGGGAGCTTTTTATAAGATTTACGCAAAAAGACCCTTTATGAGTAAGGGTAATCAAAGGCTGGGGAAAGTTTATTGGCAACAGGGAACCCTTTCTCACCCAGCCCTACTTACCCTATGTATTCGAGGGGGAGGCTGGAACCGAAAAAGACCTGGTTTGGTTCCACACATATCAGACAGGCAGAAAGTATGGAACGACCAGTTCACTACGGAAAGCGAATTAGATCATATAGTCGTCTTCTTTGTTCGAAAAATAGGGAAAGGGATGCTAGTCGGCTCGGTGAAGTTGTAGGCCCCAAAAAATTAGATCTAGAGTGATTTCTCACCTATCCTGTCAGGGGCCTAGTTGAACGCTCGAGTATAGATTCCCTATGCTCATGTGAACGGCCGGGGCCGGCCGGCCCGTAGATCTAAAAGGATCCATCCATAGGCCTGAACGGATATGGTTTGTCCATAAACAAAACAAAAAAGTAGGTTTTTTTTAGTAGTAGTTCATGAGACCTCGAATTCCCACGTTCCAGCGTGCATTATGCCAACAGGTCTCACCCCCAACTCTAGCTGAGAAGTGGAGTCACCCTTTTTTTCACCAGAATGCATGTGAAAATCAACTCACCGGCCTTTTATTCATATTCTTTTTTTTATGTCTCCGCTTGATCCCAGTTTCCATTCCCCCTTTCTCTAATAATAAGGTAAGCTTCACAGCCCCAACCTAGTAAAGGCTCATTTTTTTTTTCAGAAAAATAATAGAATAAAGAAAGGGATGGTCTATATCCTGTATCGATCATAGGATCACTCTATGAATAGGTATAGGTAAATTCTCTATGACCTCCCACCGTTCACGGCATCCCTTACTTCTCGCTATGAACGGCTCCTCGGTGGAGGAGTAGAAGCGTTGGTCCCCTTCGGTCAAGTTGCTTGTGCCTGCTGTTACCTACCGTAGGACCTCCATCCCCGAAGCGAAGAAAGAGGAGCAGGAACAACAGGTTGTCCTCTCCCGGCCCAGTAGTTCCGCAACTACTACCGTGGTTATTGCCAATGGGGATCCCCCATTCCGAAAGGTTACTAGGCCAGCCATTAGGTCCAAAGTTGTATGCCACTGCTATGGTGCCGATAGATTCACTACTTCAGCGCCGTTATTGGACATTGCAGGCTGAGCATCTATTTCTCGTATATCGTTCCACATCGAGAAGAGGGATGTGTACCTCCAGCAACAACCAGAATGGAACCATAGGCTCCTATGCTGGGAGCATTTTGGGGTATAAGTCTAACCACCTCAACTCCCCATTTCTGGCATGCTATAGTTATTTAAGTCTCTCGACGGTGGGAATGGGAGATTATCGGTAAGCTAGATACTTCGCGAACCCTATTCAACTTTATAAGGCATTTCGTTGCACTTAAATCACCCTCGTGAAGGGGCGCCTGAGTGCAGGTTCGGTGATTCATGCCATGTCGGATGAGCAAGATATGTGGAAGATGGGGGGGCTTGCCTCCTCGTTCCCTTTTACCTATGCCATGATGCTCATAGGCAGCCTATCTCTAATTGGATTTCCTTTTCTAACTGGATTTTATTCCAAAGATGTGATCTTAGAACTCGCTTACACTAAGTATACCATCAGTGGGAACTTTGGTTTCTGGTTGGGAAGTGTCTCTGTCCTTTTCACTTTTTATTACTCTTTTCGTTCACTTTTTTCTAACATTCTTAGTACCAACTAATTCATTCGGGCGAGACATCTTACGATGTCATGATGCGCCCATTCCTATGGCCATTCCTTTAATACTTCTGGCTCTCGGGAGTCTCTTTGTAGGATACTTAGCCAAAGTGTGACCTGTTAGCCCATAAGTAAGTATTGTGACGAAGCGGCTATTGCTCACCCAACACGGTCGTACGAGGTCACAATTCACAACCTTTGCTCAAAAAGATCAACTTCGGTGCCAACAGAAGAATGTTTGAAGGCCAATAACATCCCTCTTTCTCCACCTTAGGGATGTATATGGTAGAAGCTGATATTCATTCGTGCCATATTGGTGCTGCTCGGATCATTAGCCTCAATTATTTGCGACATCCAAGACCCGAGACCTCTCGGCTGCATTAGGATATTCACATCATTTGTCATTGGATCTTTGTTACTTCATCGACGTTCTAGATATTGCACTAACACAAGACCCGAGACATACAACTCTCGGCTGCATTAAGGATTTCGAATGGAGATGGCCCCGTTTGTTAGGGGTAGAAGCGGATTTTGTGTATGGGTAGTGAGTTTGTTCTCACCTCTTTTACTTGGGTTTTTTAGCCTGTGTCTTCCAGGTTGTGTTGTTCCTCCCTTTGCATCTTCTTGCCTAGGGTTGGTAGCTTATTACTTAGTAAAAGGGGGGATGGGGGAGTGCTAACTTTTAGTTTTGCATTCTCCCGTCCCCCCCCCTCTATTTGTTTTGCGGACTTACTCCTTAGGCTTACTTACGTTACCTAAGGTTGGATTCTTTTTTGTATTTGGTGGGGTCCATTTAGGGCTCCACTGCAGGTTCCTCCGTCTATACTATTTACCTATTTATGACGAGGTCACAATTCACCCAACACGATCATCGGGGGTGAACAATAATTTGGGATCGGATGTGGGCAAAATTCCCGCCAATGGCTGAGATGTTCAGTCGACTCCCTCCCCCTTTGTGGGGTCCAGACCCCTTACGAGTGAGCAGAAAAGGGAGGAGGAAAGAGGCCCTGGTGAACCGTCATAATTAGTGAACAAGTGTAAGCTTCGCTGCGGCGGGATTGAATACCCGGATCGAATCAGAGTTCATGCCGCCCGCCCTTAACAAATAGGAGGCGTGGGCCACAGGTCGTACATAAGCCGCCGGGTCGCACGACAGAAAAACACCCAACATAAAGATGCACACTCCTCCATGTGAAATATTCATCTTTATTAGAGCTTTTTGGTAGTAGTCGTGACCAACAGCCATCAGCTGTTGGCTCCTTGTTAAGGTGAGAGCTTCAAGCCCGATTTCTGATGGCGCACCCCCCACACAAGCACCGCCTGACGAAGGAGGGGCGGAGAAAGCTACAGGCCTCAAATTTCCTACGACCCTTCTTTTTAAATGGGGGTGCCGGGGACACCTCATCTTGTCATTTCATCGTTGCTCATTCCCATTAGGCCAAAGTCTTTGGCCTTTCCTTCTCCGCGCCCGCTCACACTTGGCTGACCTATTGCGTGGTAAAAAGAAGAAAGTACAAAAGAATAGTAAACAGAGCACACCGCAGAAAGATTCTAAATATGAGAAGTCCACCTTGGATTCGAGAAGAAGGAAATGAAAAACGAGAACGAAACGAAATAAGGCGTTTCTAGCTCTAGTTTCGGATGAGCTTCTCCCAATTATGTCTGATAATAGAATAGGGCAGCTTGCTCTGACCAAGACTCCCCTTTTTGCTCCGTTCGTGGAGCGTATGAATTTCCTTGAATGTAGATAGACCAAAAGAGGGAATGAAGGGATAGGAATAGGAATTATAGTAACATTGTAAAAAGGGGCACCTGTGGGAACATCTATACTGACGAACCATTTCAATAGTACGGGTGCTGCCGTGCCACGAGGCACGACCATGGAAGTAATAAAAAAAAGTTATGTAGTTAGACCATCTGTTCTATCCGTTCTAGTTTTTCTTCTCTAGAGAAAATGAGAGGCTAAAAAGAAAAGTGTTCGCAACACATACCGAAAGGAGACTAACTAAGCTGACCATTAATGACTAGTTCAAACACCAGGAGTGGTCTGATCAAATAAGGGATCAGACCGCTCTTAGAAAGATAAAACAAAAGCAATCATGAAACTGGCATTCATCTACCCTACAATCCGATCTTTCTTTTTATATGAAATTTTTAGTTAAGATTAC